>VZTT01013785.1:0-36395 GCA_013400855.1 Buphagus erythrorhynchus | reverse complement strand
TTTAGATGGGTACCGCAGCGCTGCGCAGTTCGCTTTTGTCCTAGCGCAGCGGTCGTCCCCAGGCGGGATGCGGGATGTCACATCCCATTACCGACATCCCGGGTCTGTGCGCAGCCGGAGCCATTCCGGGACACGGCCCTCCTCAGCTCCTCCTGCTCTGCTGTCGGTGGCAGGAGAGGGGAGTTGCCTGGCCGAAGTGAAAAGCTGATACCTGCAAACTTCTTGACCCCTTACTCTGTGGGTCATGGATGCTCAGGAGGGTGCGGCGTTCTTTGCTCGTGTGTGTGATTCGTGCCCAAACCTCCTTCTGGTTCTCCAGTGTGGATGCTGATGAGAGTCAGGGAAAGCAGTAGTCTGAGTTTTCCCAAGCTACTCAAAGGAAAACAGAAGGGGAAGAATTAATTCTAAAGTTTAGAACCTGGTGTTGTTGACAGGATGAGTGCGTGAGGAACGTGACGTTTTGGTAAAAGCATGTTTACAAGAGGTGTTGCCTTCCTTGGACCAATGAGCTTATTCTATCCTTTGGTGCAGTGTACCAGTCTATAAAAATGTGTCTACTTCTGCAATAAATCGCTTCTTCTGCTTTCCGGAAGAAGTCTGTGTTGCTGTGTTTCTTCACCGCTCCCTAGCCTTACAGCGACACTCCAGGATGTTTCCCCATCAGGCTGTTACCTGCTGAGGATCTCTGTTAACACTCTTCTCCTCCCGCTGGCACTTGTGCTGGCAAGGAACACGTTGTCTGTGTTTCTGACTGAGTCTTGGCCGCAGCCATCTGGTGTCTGATGAAGTCTTGGTGCTGAGTCTCTCAGTATAATTACCATGCCGAGTTAATTATTCGTGCCAGCCCAGGCGCTTACTCAGTGACTACCTCAACCATTACCAGGACCTCTTCATTCATCACCTGTCAGGCTGTCCAACAGCAATGGAATGTGCATTTGGCCGTCTCAAAAAGAAGCTATTCTTTGCCATCAAGCTTGTGAGTGATCCCCCTTTCTTTGCTCTGAATTATTTGGCCGTGGTCTTTTCTCCAGTATTTGCAAGATAAAGGAGAAGCATTGGCAGAAAATTAGTAGCTAGAAGCCAGGCTGGAACCTTGCTGCCAATGAGAACTAGTAAAAGCCCATCGGGAGGGATGGTCTCCACCAGGATTTCTGATCTTGGATCTCATGTGTTTATTGCTTTATGAGCTGACATAATTTGTCAAGTCTCTCCAGATTTGACAAGTACATTTAACAAATGTAAAATAACCAATGTGGAAGACGCTCTGTCTAATATTGCAAGAGAGATATTCAGTAAACTCCTTTAAGGATATAGCATCATCTTTTTTAAAGGATACAGCCAAGAGTTTCTCCTGATCAGCCTTTCCTCATAATAGGGCCTTGAGATCTTCAGAAAGAAGAACAATTTTCAAAACTTTGCTAATTAAACTCTTCAGCTCCTGATTTTCTCAGTTTTATGAGGAAAAGGTGTTACATTGCAGATTCCACAGATACAAGTCTGGTTTTGGCACATAAATAGACCACAAGTGGAGTATAACAGGCTGAATTTTGGATACCAATGGGGCTTTGTCTTTGGTTTTACAAAGTGAAACAGCATCTGAAACAAAAGCTGGAGCTTTCAGGGTCAGGTATTTCTATGGCTGAGACCACTTAAGAAGTGGTTTCCTTTACTACTACTACTTTTCAAACTTATTAATCTAATTTATAAATAAATTAGATTTTTTAGATTTTTTTTAAGTTTCAAAAATATAAATTTTCCTGTGAAATTTTAAGGCATATGATATTTTAATTACTTAAGAGGTGTATTTTTATCTTCCTCTGATTCATGAAAGCATCAGAAACGTGCTTTTGGAAACAAGTAATTTTCCCATTGAGTGGTGTACCCACTACATGAAAAAGCCATGGAGCTGTTTAAGTAAGATTGAAACAAATGCATTTGCTAATACAGCTGGGATAGATGCTGCTCAGCTGGAACCAGGGAGCTTGGAAGGGCTGGAAGGCCTGGCCATTATATGAGTGATGCAGTGTCAATCACAGATAAAGGCTATAGGGTTCAAGAATAGGAGCTGGAATTCTTATATGCTGGGAGGCACCTGAACTGGTGTGTAAGTGACAATCTTAGATAAAACAAGAAGTTTCCTAGGCAGTATCCATGCTATTTTGTGGTACAATAACTCTTCAGATTTAATTTACTATTTTTTAAACTAACGGGTATTTTACAACATTTAGTGCCAACGTCACGAGTACTGTTTGGATGGAAACTGGCAGTAGCCATTTACCTGTTGATGGGTTCAGAGCTTTACTGCCATTAAGTGGCATTAAACCTCATTTCACATAATTTGCATTGATTTGCTTATGTGTCAGAATTAACATAGTGTTTTGTCTGAAGAGTGAATCAGCTTAATGAACCAGCAGCTCAACTCAGATTCACTTGTGCTGCAGGGTACTTAAAATTCAGCAGCCACAGCCTGCCGCCTTCTCTGTTTCACTGCCAGCTGAGAATGCAAATGAAAGGACAGCGTTGTCCTGGGAAAGAGTCAAGACAAAAAGTGTCGCATGGAGACACTGCAAATGGAAATTCGTTTTTGGTTGATTTTTTTTTGTTTGTTTGTTTTGGGGTTTTTTTTGTTTGTTGGTTTGTTGGGTTTTTTGCCAAGAAGTTTCACTCTAAATGGTAAATGAATATGTCCATATATATGGACAGAAAACTGTTTTAGCCACAGTTTTATGTATTAGCAGTGTTATTATTTGCATGATCAGGTACAGGATGAGAGAATACTGAAGTGTGATTCCTAGGGAAAGTACAAAGAGCGATTTCATTTTCATGGCCAGTAACTGTCTCCAGTTTCAGCACCTTTAGCACACAAATGTAAAAGTTTGAGGGCAGGCTGCTAGCTCCATCCTTAGGGCCCTCAGTGGGGAGTGTGACTCTATTACTGTCCCCTGAAGCCAAACCTCTGTAAAGGAGTGTTAGCACACCCCTGAAATCCATTCCAGCATCCTGTGGGGGCAGGTGGCTCCACAGGTTCATAGGGGCAGCAGCTGTTTTTCTTTCTGGAAAAGGGTTGATGAAAAGGGAGGCTTTGGCAGGAATCACTGGGCTGTGAGCATCCTGCCTCCCAGAAACCACCAGATGCATCCTGCCAGGTCAGGCATGAAATGTAGGTGACAGAACTCATTGTGGGTGTCACCCTGGGAATGTAGGAAATGTAGGAGGGCATCCACCCTTCTTCCCCTGGGAATACACGGATGACAGCACAGCACTTCATCCTTTCCTGTTATGTATCAGTGGAGGGCTGGTTTGGATCAGAATGCCCAATTATGTGGGTAAAAAACTTAATGGTGTGCAAAATAAGGGCTTTATTTAAGAGAAATTGTTGTAAATACCTAGAGAAACAAGTGAAGGGAGCAGCATTGGTTTTGTATGTCTGTACTAGCTGATGCTGGGTGTGACTTGAGCCAAAGGTGTGGGCACTGCCATTCCAGCAGCACTTCTTGGGGCTCTTGCATCCAACCCATGATGCATGCCTTGATCCCAGCTGAAGTTGCTCAAACAGGGGCACAGAACTGAGTGCTGGGCCATCCCTGTGTGCTGTCCCTGTCACAGGGGAAAGGCAGCTGGAGACAGCCCCATTCTGCTCAAAGTCTAGTGCTATCTAGTTCTGTCAGGATCTCACATACACGTTCCATGTAAAATTGTAATATGAAGGTTGTTTTGAACCACATATTCATGTGAATCTCATGAATACTCTTATGCATAATCAGTTATGCAAATATTAGTACTTATGATTCATCAATTTAGAGACCACAAAGTTATTCTCTTTTTTTGCTCTTTTTGTCCCAAGAAAGGTAATGTGAGAATGAATCAGAACAAAGCAAAACTCTTGGGTTTTTTCAGAACTGGATAGGGTTAATCAATAGGAAATATAGAATCACTGAATCATCAAATGTTTTGGGTTGGAAGAGACCTTAAAGGTCATCCAGTTCCAACCCCAAAGGACAAACCCTTTTGTTAGCCAGAGACACAGCAACCAATCTGCTAGACCTTCTTCTCTCTTTTTAATTTTTTTCTAAATTTCTTTTGTGCTATAAGAAAAAGAGACAGCTATTTAGTTTCATAACATGAAAACACCACATTTTGTTCATATTGTTACCAGAACTAGTAGGGTTTGTAGCCAATGTCAAAGTTTGTTTTTCCCCCAAATCCTACATACATACTGAATTGTTTCTGCTTCATTATAGAAGAATCCTGAGTTGTTGTCTGGTTTTCCCTGCTCAATTGTTTTAAGTATTTATTATCCCAAATAAACTGGTTTTAGCCATGGGATAGAGCTGTATCTTGTCTCTTCACTAGATTCCTTCTGCTGTAGTAGAGCAGGACATCTACTGCATGTACAGATAATATATTTATACCAGTGCTGCTGTTTAGTTGTCAGTCCAATAGGCCTAATGTTAATATAAAGTCCTGTTACTCCTGAACTGATTTTGCTCTGGAGATATATTACAGATTTTAATTCTTTGATGTGGAGGGCTTTAGAAAAAGACTTCATAGGGTTTAGGGTGTTGGGCTGTATCACAGCAGCCAAAAGTATTTTGTTGCAGTATTTGTAAAAAATTAAGCATTTCCTATGTGATTATGACTTCAATCTCAGTATTGTACAAATGTAAATAACACAGATACCACAATAATGCTATGAGGGAGGCTTCTAAAATATTGAAAAGCTTAATTACATTAATTTCATCTAGTACCCTGCAAAATAATTATATTTTTCCCTCCAACTCTGTGCAGAAACTGAGTCACAGACAAATTTGATCTCAGATGTGTTAGGGTGTGCCTCACAGTGAGTACTTCATGTTTGGAGTGCCTGGTTGGAACAAACAGCTCTAAGGCTCAGTGTGCTGGGGTCACAGGTGCTCTTCATCCATAAAAACTCATGCCAAGTATACAAGGCTGGCATCCAAAAGGAAATTCATCCCAAGTGAACGTTCTTATAAGATGGAAACCACACTGTCTGTCCTGCCTGGGCTGTTACATGTCTGTGAGGAGGTGACAGGAGTTTTCACAGGATGTAAGAGATGTTACTTCCCTGGTCCCATTTGATCCACATGTCCCTGTGTCCTACAGATGTCCTCTGCACTTGGCAGGCCAGCCTTGCTTGGCTGCTGAGTGTGTGGTTTCTCTATGTCTGGTAAAAGCTCTTCTGGCAGAGCCTCTCTGCACTGGAAATGGTTCTTGTGGACTTGCTGAATACATTAGCACACAATGAGCACATCCCAGCAGCAAGACTTGAAGATCTAATGGTGTTTTTCTCCCTTTCAGTGGTTTTCCATTTGCATCGATTACAGCTTTCTCAACCCCCAATCTCAGTACTCAGGGAACATTTGTTCCATAAAAACAGAGGAGCATCTTCCGCAGAATTGCTTATTTAAATTTGTCTGTAAGCAAAAACTGAACAGGCAAGTTAGGTGTCCTTTCAATCCTTAAGGAAGTGGAAACTCTCTCCATCGCCCCTGAAATGAGCAGGGGTTGAGGACATTCAAAATGCCAGGGTGGTTATTCTTGCCTCACTCCATGGCAGGTCACATCTGCCAACATCTGTACCTGCCCCCAACCTCAGCCTCCTCTGAGTCTGTGGTATTGCTGCTTGACTGGCAGAGCTGCAGGGCTCCTTAAAAATCAAATTTAATGGAAGTCCAGCTGCAAGTTTGGAAAAGGACCAAAGAGAGGGACTGAGTAGGGGGTCCTTTTTGATTCCAGCAAAGCTAAAATTTATCAGTAAGAATTAAGATTTCCTTTGAAAGAAATAAATACAGTACCCTGTACCACCAAACCCACTATTAATAAAACATATTAGAGGCTAATTACTTTGCAGGTTTCATGTTGAGTGACTCTATTATTATAGAGTTAAGTCTCTTATTATGTAAAAGCCCTCAAGAAAGGTTGTTTTCAAAGAAGAATAATAGGTAAAGAACAGTTACCCATATTACATGTTAATTCCTTTAAACACAGAATATGCTAACTCTTCCCCAGATATGTCAGGAGTAATAGTTTCTTCAAGTAATAGATCCCTCCCTGAGTTGTTGGATATCCAGTTTCCAAGTCTAGGAACTTAGGAAAAAACTTCTGGTGCAATAATCTCTGATGGAGCCCTGAAAGCTCACAGCAAGGAGCCAGATTTACCATGAAAATGCAACATTGCATTCTCAAACACCCCTTTGAGTGGTCTGGGACTTTATGCTCATTAATCTGCTCTCTTTTGATGGGCTTGAGTCCCCTTTGGACTAACTGATCATCTACACAAATCTATGGAAACACAAGAAATGAGCCAAATTCAGAGGTCTTACAGCCCACTTAAAAATACATATCCCAGTTCAGCCTCATGGTTTTTATGATCTAAGTCTGTCCTGGTTTATGCTGGTACCAGAGAACACCCTTGGTTTGCTGATGTACGTGTAACCAGAAACACAGATGCTGGAACCTGAATTTTCTGACTGGTGGTGGATGTCTGCTGGTTCTTAAATGGGAAATAAACACAGTTCAAATCTGTTTGTTCACAATTCAGAGCTGCCCTAGGATCATAACTGAAAATACAGCTGGGGTACATACACGTGTCAAATAAAAACAGGGTGCTCACAAGAGAAATTATCTGCTGCTGACACTGATTTTTGGCAATAGATAAGATCAATCTCCTCAAAGGTGGCTGAAAACAATTTTAGTCTGTATAAACACTGTACAAGAGCTTTACAGAAAGCAAACTGAGGCTCAGGAGAAATATGCCCTGTTCCTTTTTGTCTTTGCTCCTAATTGTATTTTAACTGCTGGCTGAGATACTGTTAAAATAATGAAAAAAGAAGAAAAAACAACCATTAAAGGTTTTGAGCCATGTGCCATGAGATAAAGGTAATCCTGAGACTCACAGGAGTATTAAAATGATAACAAAAAAGTAATACCCGTGCTGAGTGTCATTTTAGAAATAAGCAATCAGACAGGAGGTTAATACAACACAAACCTCCAGCACTCCCATCTTGCCACTGTGCCTCCCTGTAGTGGATCAGACAGTTCAACCAACTTAAAAGGGTTTTAATGGCAAGGCACAGATTCCCTTCCATAAACAAAGAGATGAGATCCCTACTTTCAGTTTGGGGAAATGTGATGAAATAATACAGGATTTCTGTAAAGCTGAGATCTCCCTCTGCTTTTTACCTGAACTGATCTTTGGTCATTATTGTTGTTCACAGCCTCTGGCCTCTCCTCTTCTCCATCTACCCCAACACAAGTGACCAAGCAGCCCACGTTTCCTCTGGAATCCTACAAGCATGAGCCTGAGAGACTCGAAACACGGATTCACTGTTCCTCGCCTCCAGACACAGGGCAGAGATTTTCTCTGCCTCCATCACAAAGTGCAGCCAAGCCTCCCATCATGACACCAGCACCCTGTGCTACCTCAAAACCAGTAAGTAAATTTGTGTCCAGTTTTCCACTGGGAAATGTATAGGGCTGTGTGTGGGCTGTGTCTTGTGCTACGACTGATGGGCTGCAGTGTGTGTGTCCATGCTGTGGGACAGAATGAGAACAATGCTTTTTACTTCAGTTTACTTCAGATTTTGGCTGAGAGGGCACTGGGAATTTAAAGGTGGTGTCTCCTTCTGATTTACCCTAATAGTAAATAATCTTTGCACTACTTTCAAAGTGACTTTTGTAATGGCTTCGGATCCCAGGATACACTGCTGAGATGCCACCCCAGAGATTGATAAAATTTTATTTAGGATTTTCTTTTATCTCCCTTAAGAAGAGCTGATGAGAGAGTTAGCAGCCAAAGAGAGCATATAAAAAAGAAATTCAGAGTCTGAGCTGCAGGGGTTCTGAGTTCCTGCTGCCTCTGGAGTCGGAGGTGACTGGGACAGCTGGTGACTAATAGCACAAGTTGCTATCAGACCTCCTGCCCCAGCTCAGAGAGTAGAAAAAGAAGGGCAGCACTACCAGGGCATTTATCCAGCCTCTCACATAGCAAAGGTGTCTTCATAAAAGTGGTTTCTTCAGTTCCTGGTAATGCATGAGCTCAGCAGTTCCTGGGAACACATGAATTCCAGCCTCTGATATTCTCCAGTTCTGCATAGCTCTGTGCCTCCTCCCCTCTCCCTTAGCCAGCCTGAGCCTCAGAGGCATCACTCTCCTTTTCTTTCTCCTCTGCCTTTTTGCCCCCTTTTCCTTTGGTGTTAATTCATTCACATTACCTGTATCTTTCCATTTCTCTGACTCATGGAACCAGCAGACCTTGATCTGTTACCAGGGTAAACTACCCTGCAGCTGTCTTGCCCAGCTTTTCTTCCTTTTTTCCCCTCTAAAGTATAAAATCTACAGCATTTTTTTGTATCTAGGAATCTAGAACTGTAAAGGGCACACAGGTTCATGAGGTCAGTTGCTCTGTTGAACAGCTACGAGTTCTGTTTCATTCCAGTTCTCAGTAATTTATTTAAAAGCAGGAAGTTTCCTCCCACTCACCCATGGGAAAGCTGTTCCAGGATCTGGACACAGTAACACAGCAATCCCAAAGCCTTTTTGCTTTTGTGTGAGGTACCTGCAGTAGCAGCAGCTGTTGTGATGCTGAAAGCATTTGGGTCCTGGATCACAGTTCATCTGCTACTTTCAAGTCATTCACACATATCCCATAAAACATCTGCCCCATTTTGGGGGCCCCTTCTGTAAAGGTTAGGAAGTCTCTGATTTTCAACATATTTTTTTCATGGACAGGTTATAACTATTTACTCTTATAATTAATGGCCATTTTCATTCATTGTTTGCTACATCCTGTTGTACCAGTAGCCAACCTTTGTTTTTTTAGATCAAGCAAGACAAACTCTCCCTACAAATTACAGACTTTCTGTTCTTCTGCTATGCAAAAGTAAATCATTAAAGTNNNAATAATTAAACCCAAAGGTTTGTAGCATACAAAAATATTTTGGGTAGATTTTAGTCAGTCAGTCATATTATTTGCATATGAATGTGTTCATCTGTGTTATGCAGCTACAGAAGAGTCTTTTGTACCTATTAGAATAGAAGTGAGGAAACAGCATAATCTTAGCACATTCCACTGACTGAAAGACTGAAAAGTTTGTTTTGTTTTTGATTATTTGCTGATTCAGACAACATGAAGTTGAGAAGAAGATGCCAGAATAAAGAAACAGAATTCTCAACAGGTTTTTATGAATAGTTGTGGTTGTATATATGTACAAGAGAGAGTCTGGAGGGGTAACTCAGAATGCTGGACTCAATTCTCTCCTGTTCAGAAGATACAGAAATATGTGGAATGTGTAGCACCTGATTGTCTGGTACCCTCTGTAGTCGTTTATGTCTGAGAGCTGTGAGTGTGCAGAGCTGCCAGTGAATCATTAGGGTTCTGGTTTACTTGGCAATAAATGTCAGCAGCCACAGAGCAGTGAGGAACAAAGCTCTGCATGTTTAATTTTCAACAGAGAGTGGATAGAGAGATTAGATTTGCCATTTTCTTCTAGGAGAAGCTGTTAGAGAGAAAGGCTGAGCTCCTGCAGGACATGAATCTGAAGCTGATGAGTGTTCTCTCACTGTCGTGTATTTTGATCCCTGCAAATTATTGACCCAGCATTCCTTTGCAAATACAATAGCAGTAGACAAACATTCTTGACTTGAGTACTGTGTTTCAAACATTTCATTTATTCTGAGCTGCGTGTTAATAAATACATTATTTCACAATCACGTGCCATAAACAAATCTGTAAGAGGCAAACTCAGTTTCTTCTTTGCTTGCATCACTATTTTCTGGCAGAGCAATTTCAGTTATTTTAAAAATACACTATAAATTTTATGATAAATGGTTTCATAGTGGCCATGCTGTTAGGTGATCAGTTCAATGATATGGAAGCTTCTATGCTGACATCTGAAATGAGAAGCTGACTCTTATCTACAGGGCTCTGTCAACTTAAATCTCATTTACTTATTACATTGCTTAACTGGTAATGATAATGTGTGAGACCCCAGAATTATTATAAATGATTCATGTTTGCTATATATATATATATTGCAGTAGGAAAGAGAAACCCTTGGACCCAGACATGGAAATATTATTTAAAAAAAACAAAAAACAAACAAAAACAAAACAAACAAAACAAAAAACAAACAACAACAAAAACAAACAAACAGAAAACCAACCAACAAACAAACAAACAAAACCAAAAAAAAAAACCACAACAAAAAAATCCCAGAAGAGAAGATAACTATAGGAAGATACATAGTATCAGGACTCAGAATTAATCTTAGCCCATTTTTATAATTAATTTGAAGCTGGTACTGAAATTGTTTTTTACCTGTCTGAGACTCGGGTGCAGAATGGTTAAATTTGTTCAGTAAGAGAGAAGACATGGAGGGAAGAATAAAAATTCTTATTTCCCAGCAGATGCAACCAAAACCTTTCATGCTTTAGTAGCACTTCCAATAGTGGGTATTTTCACATTATTTTTAAGCCTTTGATTCTGAGGAGAGGAATAAATAGTGGGAGACAGTTCCTGAGACAGGGAGATCCTCCTTCAGCAAGTATCATCTCAACAGAGTACACAAAGCTAAGCAATTAACCTCATGCTAAATGGATGTCTGTGGTAATCACCAAGGTCTGGATTTATCCCACCTAACTTTAGAAACCTTTCTGAGCTGCTTAAGCTGGGAGTGCAGTAGCTCCAGTTGTCTCTGTATCCCCCAGAGAGGCATTTGCAGGGGCTGGATCAGATCCCCAGGGGGCTGAGGAGCCTCTGGAGCTGACTGTGAAGGAAGGGATTGACTCTGGGAGTTGCATTTCTGATCCAGGCACTCTTCAGATGCCCAAAGCTGGAAGTGCTGGGGCTGTCACACACCACTGCAGCAGCTCTGCCAGGCTCTCCCCTACATCTGTAGGTGTTCCTAGTGGCTGAGTTAGGTTGTAATGAGAAATTGAGCTGATAAGAGATCAAAGCTGTGCCTAAAGATTACCATGCACTGCATTAAACGGC
The DNA here is from genome assembly GCA_013400855.1 of Buphagus erythrorhynchus. Taxonomy (NCBI): domain Eukaryota; kingdom Metazoa; phylum Chordata; class Aves; order Passeriformes; family Sturnidae; genus Buphagus; species Buphagus erythrorhynchus. The sequence continues at coordinate 25,381 of VZTT01013785.1, read as the reverse complement.
AAAGGAGCAATTTGATTTCTCACAATGCAGTTCATAACTCTGTACTTTGGCCTTGTGTTGTTTGGATGGTGTAACCTTCAGGCAGTAAGTGGTAAATGATAACTCTTCTCTAGTGTGACATTACGAACCATGAAAGGAATGCAGAGAGGTTGCAAATTCAGTAAGGAACCTGTTTGCCCTGTTTCCACCTTGTCTGTATTTTGAAGTGGAATGTGGTATGTTGGGCATTATGTGCTTGCTTTCATCCTTTCTTCTTACCCCTGATGCATAAGACACTGTGAAAGCAGCACTACTCCCTGCAAACACAAGCATTTCTGTGGTACCTCATCTCCTGGTTTCCCCTTCCCCAGCATGAGAGGAGCCCAGGCCAGAAGGTGCTGGCTCCAGCCTGGAGAGTTGCCTTTGAGGTCTCTTTTGGTGGAAAACAAGGCTGGGGCTGCCTCTGCTCACAAGAAGTGACAAAGGCAGAAAATGCCTACAAATGGTCCTTTCCATATGATTGTGTAGTGAGCCACTGTCCTCTAAATAACTTCCAAGCCAAGTAGTTTCCCAGAATGTCCTTAACAAAAGGGAGGAAAAGTCAGCCAGAAGGTGCTCAGAGACTCACTCTTAGCTTGTGTGAGCGAGTCCTGTTAAAACTGCAGGCAGAGCACACAGAAGGGAGTCTGGTCTGTACTCATTTTGTACAGTCCTTGCTGCTCCAGCATACGGGAGAGGAGAGATTATGTACAGCTGGGACTCTCTTCCAGTCCTGGATAAAAGGGAGAAACCAGATTGTTCCTGCAGCTACTCTCTTGTTAAACAGTAGTGCTTGCCTGCAAAGCTATTCATGCTGTTTCTTAGCCAAAGTGTAGTAAACTCCAAAACAGGGCTGTTAACTTGTTCACTGTGAGAGAGAGGCTGTTACATCACACCCTGTGCTGGCAAGGAGCCTGGGAACCAGGATATGTGCAGCAGGTCCTTTGGTTTGGCTCTCTCCAAAAAGCCATACCACCTATCAGAGCTCCATAATCTGCTGGGTGAGCAAAAATGATGAAATCTGATGAAGAGAACAGAAAAGTGTTCTTCAATTCTGATGTCTTCTGAAAAGAAAATAAAATAAAAGAGAAAGAAAAGAAAAGAGAAAAGAAAAGAGAAAAGAGAAAAGAGAAGAGAAAAGAAGAAAAGAAAAGAAAAAGGAAGAAAAGAAAAGAGAAAAGGAGTACAGACTGGGAAAAAAGGAATCCAGTTTTCCAATGTACCAGAACTCCTTATTTCAGTATTCCTGTGGTTTAAGGCAGTGTATGAGACTGCCAAGATATTACTGTGGTTCACACTACAGTAAACTGATCACCAAAATTAGAGCCCCAGAGGCTGTCATTTACCAGTGACAAAGCTCTGGCAGTGCTGGTGTGTCCAGGCTCCTCTTAAGTGCCTTAATAGCAGCACTCCTGGGAGGTGATTGTGTTCCCTAAGAGATCCCAGGGGCTGTAACAAGTACTCTTGTTTAATCCTTTTTCTCTATGGGAGCTGTTGCTATCCATGTGAAAATGTGTTTAAATTTAAAATATTTTTCCAATAGTGGGCACATAACTAATTAGTTGCAAGCCTAGTAAAGGAATCACTCTGTGATGAACCCTACAACAATAGGAAAATACTGCTGGGAAAATGTTTGGAGCCCACCTGATTTGATTTCCTTTGACAGAGCATGATGGTGGCTCCACTGAATTGAATATAAGTTCATAGCAGAATTATTTAATATGGTTGGAAAGTCCATAGTGAGATTTAGTGGGACATAAAGAATAAATGAACCTGAACTTTACAAAAATAGAAAGCTTCAGCTATATCATACTACTTGTTAATCACAGTTCCCATTTTATTAATATTCTGTTTCCTCACTTCACTTTCTCCCTATTAGTCATATCTTTTGTATCCCAATTGGTGTTTTTCTCCCTTTTTAGTATTTAGAATATTCAAAAGCATCTTGCTATCCCTTTCATATTGGCTAATTTGTTGGCATTTTTTAAAAGCTACTTACTTGTTTTAAAAGCAAAAATGTTCAACCACAACCTCCTGAAACACTGGTGTCCTCATATATTTGTATTCTGGTTGCAGTGTCCAGATTCGTGCAATCAATCTTACAATGCAGAGAAATTTTATTGCATAAAGATGATTTTTTTCTGCCCTAAGGAAATGTGCGTCTGTGTCAACTAGTGGCTTTTTCTGCAGCTACAGAAATAATTTAATCAACTATCTATGGGTTCACTCAGTGGAGAATTTATTTTAATGACATGAAGTCCTACAGTTCCTGTTCCTCCTAGTCCTAGATCAAAAGGAGGAAGGCGAGGTGGAAAGGATGAATAGCCAGAATGCTGAGTCCAATCAATTCCCAGCTGCTTTGACAGCTCTCATAAGGCTATAAGTAGCTAAGGCAATTAAAACTAGAGCATCTCTGGGGCTTTTTAAAGATACTCATTGGTACTGAAATCATGACCCCAGCACCCTGAAGACAGAGTTAATAGCTTAAACCTAAATTACTTTTATCACCCTAAATCCTGCACTATGCATGGTATAAAAAGGCTAAACCTAAGGATCTGGCCTCATGTGTCTATATAAATAGATATCTTTTGGTTAAGTACCATGATGTAAGAGGGTGCTGGAGGGACAGCCTCATTTTACCCATTGAACTGATTTCTCATGGCACAGTTTATTTTGAATTTGAGACTTGTTAATTTAATAAGCATCCTGCTATTCTGCTTAGAGGATCAGAACTTCTGGTAGGGGTAACCTCCATCAGTGATTAGAAGCCAGATGCTTATTCTGTGATTTAATATAAAGCTGCAGTTTCATGCAGGGTGACTGACAGTTTCTTACCAGCTGAATCTGGACAATTTTGGAACACTAAAATTATTCACCATCAGGGCTGTTTATTCACAAAGCAGTAGGGATTATAGATCAAAGTTTTCCCATGAAAATGGAGGAGAGATAAACAGCTTTGAACCTGTTTGGTTGCACCTTTCCTGCTTCTGGATTGGACTAGAGGGAAAGTGACCTAAGAAAAAGGAAAAAATGCTTATGGAAGGGAACTCTTAGGATTCCTAGCCATCTTCATCTCTCTTAATCCAGTTTTGTCTATATTTTATTTTTAGACACACTGTCTTTAATGGCCAGCAGAGCTTTAAAGCATGTAAAAGGCTGGTTTATACCAGGAGGAAATTTTCTGCATATATTCCGTATTCCTTTCTCACTTCCTCACAGCCTTCCCCAATCCCTTTCTCTGACTGGATGAAATAAACTGGTGAAGTTGGAAGAAATAAAGGGGACATCCCAAAAAGGGCTCACTCCTGTCTGGCTTCTTTCTCCCAGCTTTCACATTTTATAATGAGACTACCTGCTTGTGCAAGAGGAGAGGAGAGCTCTTTAAAAATGCAGTTGGTTGTTAAGGTTTTGGTTCTTTTTTGTTTGTTTGTTTTTTTTTTTTTCTTTTAAGATTACAATCAAGCAAGTTTGGCCATTTCAAAGTCAGCTGCATGGGCTGCTGAGTCAGAGGAGGACTAGATACCATCTTGGCAGCAGCCTGGAAAAATGTTTCCATTGTGCTGGTGAAATGAATGCAAAATATTTATTCTTTCAGCTTGTTCACAACAGCAGCTCAGTTCTCAGCTGGAACTGAGGGTGGGGCCATGTGGAAGACATTTGTAGGAAGACAATAATGATTTGTACAGGGCCCAAGGTGTGCATAATCTTGTTTTATGATTAACAAAGGACAAGACTTCAACCTCAGAAGCTGAAGTGTAAACCAGTGAAGTAATCAACAGAGAATAAAAGAGAAAAAGTAATGGAGACAGAAGGTTAGCAAAAGAAAGGGAGAGAGCAGAATTCAGGAGGGGAGGGATTCCTTTACTCTTTTTGCATATTTAGGGTTACAGTAAAGTGCCAGTGCTAAGGTTAATACCTTGGACTTTTGAAATTTTGATCACACTTTTTCACTTACAACTGCACAAGTCAGGGCATCTGTGGTATGTAGAGAATCTTCTTCCTTGTCCCTCTGAACAGAAAGTTACTAATTGCTATTTTGTGGTGTATGAACACATATGATTCAAGCAAAAAAATAAATATGCTTCTTGCCCTGGGGACCTTATTGTCCAAGAGCCTGATCTAGCAAAACAGGCCAGGCAAATTCTAAAACCGTAAGAAAGCCTTGGCTTAAGCAAGGTTGCTCCTAAACACAACTTCCAGTTCATGCTTGCAGAAGAGATTCTAAGTGTAGCCATAACAGAGTTAGCAATGACAGAAGGCACTGAGGAAAGGTAACCTGAAGGTTACAGCACTGGGTTTGGTTGGGGTTGCTATGTATTTATGTTGCTGAATCTCAGGTGCTGTTTTGTTCTGGCTGATGTCAGTGTGGTGATGGCCTTGATCCAGGAAAACACATGTGTGGTTGGATTTAAGCACAACTCTGTTGGAGTCAACAGTACTGGAGCACTTAAAGCTATGTGTGTGTCAAGTCACTTTTCTGGATGTGGGTCTTTGTGCAATTTTTATGGTCTATTAAAATATTTTAAAATTACAAAAGCAGGTACTGAATATGAGAAAGGAAGCTGACGGACAGAGGATGAAAAAAAGAGTTGAGGAAAATATTAAAGGTTCAACAAAAACTAAGTAGACGGAGAGGAGAGAAGAGGAGAGGAGAGGAGAGGAGAGGAGNGGAGAGGAGAGGAGAGGAGAGGAGAGGAGCTCTTGGTGACAATGGAAAATTGCTGCTGAGTGAGTGGCAGGGAGGGCAGCAGCTGGAAGATTGCTATCTGCCTCCTGTTGTGTGTCTGGCATTTCTTTGGGATTGTATTTACTTGGAAACATTCATGGTGTGTCCTACCTTGGGATCGAGCTCCTTGTGTAAATGGGAACAGCTACTGATGGAGACATGGCTTATGAGAGAAGACACCTGACCCCTTTCCTACCCTTTTCCCTTGAGCCTGCCAGAAGCAACTGCACAAAAGTAAATCCCAACAGCCATCCTGCACACAGGAACAGGACACTGCCAAAGCTGATCTCTTAGGAAGCACTGTGAGGAATACAGAATCACAGAATCATTCAGGCTGGAAAAGACCTCTAAGATCATTGAGTCCAACCTTACACTGATCACATGAGTGCCACATCCGTTCATTTCTTGAACACCTCCAGAGATGGTGACTCTGCCACCTCCTTGGGCCTCCATTCCTATGTTTAACAACCCTTACCATGAAGACATTCCTCCTGATGTCTAAACTGAACCTCCCCTCATGCACCTTGAGGCTGTGGCCTCTTGTCCTGTCACTGTTGCCTGGGAGCAGAGCCTGAGCCCACCTGGCTGCACCCTCCTGTCAGGGAGCTGTGGAGAGCCCCTGGAGCCTCCTTGTCTCCAGGCTAAACATCCCCAGCTCCCTCAGCTCCTGCTAATAGAACTCTCTAGGCCTTTCTCCAGCTCCCTTGCCCTTCTCCAGCCCCTCAATGCCTTTCTTGTTGTGAGGGGCTCAGAACTGGACGCAGCACATGAGGTGTGACCTCACCTGTGCTCACTGCAGAGGGACAGTCATTTCCCGGGTTCTGCTGGCCACACAATTCTTCAGACAGAGCAGTTGCCACAGAAAGTGCACAACTTTCTTTTCTAGAGTATGCCATGAGGGCATACCTATGGTACAATATAAACTGGTCACTGAGTAGTCTTTCCCATCATCAAAGATTTTATGGGTACAGAGGTTACACTATGAAGATACGGGTGTGTTCTTCAACCTTCTTTTTTCTCACACCCTCGAGGATTTGGTTGTTGCTATTTCAGGGCAAAAATCCTGGAATTCAATGAATGTTTCAGTTGCAGAGTCATTAAGGAAAGCAAGAGTTTGAAGAGGAGAAAAATAGTGCCAGTGGCTGATCAGAGAGACCTGGCTGCCACCATCAGCACCATCAGAGATCACTTGTGCAGCCCTAAGTCACTTGGTTTCTCAGTGCCTCAGTTTCCCATTTATTAAAATATGGAGCTATACTGCTCTAAGTCAGAAATCTTATAGTGATAAATACATAAAAAAGTTCTACATAACTCAGATATTTTTTGAACAGGAGCTGCAAGTGGCTTAAGATAAGCTAAGCATAGACAGAATCTGTTATGTTTAAAGTTTGTAGCAACAGGCTTTTACACTGCAGGCTCTAATGTGGCCAGGAAGCCCTCATGTTTTCAGAGCACATGAAGTTTTACAAAAAGATCACTGTGAAGTAGACTGCTCTTCTGAGCCCCAGGGAGGCATGTCAGGAAATAATTTCAGCTCTTCACAGACATTTAACTACATACTCAATCTGCATCTAAGGTTACATGCTGTGAACCCAGCATTTGCCATATCCACACTGAAAGCACCCACTGCCCATGAATGAACATTTGTATCTGCATCTCCACCAGCTCTGCAGGAACATCAGCATGGTGGCTGGCTTCTGGAGGTGTATCCCTGGTCCTTAGTGTGGAACTAATTTCAATTTTTTTTCAATTCTACTTCCTGGAATACAGGGAAAAGCCTTACCACTATTTGCACGTCCCTTTATGATCTTTTTTGTAGCCATGAAACATTGAGCTCATGTGCTTGATACACTCCTTGCTCAGCACAGCCCTTGTTTCAGTTCTTCCAGAGGGTGTCAAACCACAGAACCAGCACTGAGCACAATCTGGTTTCACTGGCATTGTAGCTGGAATGAGGGAATGATGTAGTTAAGAGGCTGTGAAAAGGGAAAGCATACATGACAGAAGGAAGATATCCATTGCATGTTGCTGTCATTGCAGATTTCTTTTGTGCACAACAACAACAACAAAAAAAAAAAACAGCCCACAAAAACAAGGCCTGGAGTGATCAGCAGTAGATCTGGAATGAATTCAGGAAGAGGGTTAGGTTCCTCAAGCTATGCACATTCAGTGCCATCTGAAAAACAGCTTTTAGTCAAAAATTAATTTACTTGGAGATTACAGGTGAACTGTAGTCTCTGTGTTGAAGGAAGTTCATTAATATATTGTTCTGTTTGTGCATAATAGCACCTACTGTGAGATAACAAGCCTCCCAAGCCTTAGTTGGGCCCCTGATAGCACTTGTGCCTCGAGTTTGTCAGCTCTGGGGTGGGCTTGAAATCTAAGGCAAACACACAAGCCCTGAGTGCTACAAGGAAGTTCTCAGTGTTCAAAGTCCTGCTAGGACTGCAGTGAAAAAATACATCATTATCTTTGCCTGCCTCTTTGAGAGAGCTTCTAAAAGCCCTCCTGGGATCCTCAGTGTGACGAGCAGTGCAGAAAGTGGCCACCTGTAGCAGCTGCTCATTTTCTGTTTAGCTGCAGTTACCTGCACCTTGTGCACAGCATCTCGTGCCACACAAAGAGTTATTTCTTCAGTCCAGGTCCATGCAAATTTCTTGAAGTTTTATTGAGGTTGTGGGTGACTCAGCTGTGAGCTGAAGGTTGTCTGTATTTCCCAGAAAACCACCTTTGTAACTCTCACCTACATCTGATGTCCAGGCTCGACAGATCTGATTTCAGCCTTTCAGAACTGCTGATGTTCATGAAAAGGACAGGCTGGGAGAGCTGGGGCTGCTCAGGGTGGAGAGCAGAGAGCTTCAGGGAGACCTCAGAGCACCTTCAACTGCCTTAAGGGGCTACAGGAAGGCTGGAGAGAGACTCTTCACAATGGCATGTAGTGGTTGGACAGGGGGAAATGGCCTTGAGCTGAAGGAGGGAAGGTTTAGAATAGATTTTAGGAAGATTTTTTTTATTGTAAGGGTGGTGAAGTTGTGGAGTTGGAGCTATGGACTCCCCATCTCTGAGTGTTCAAGGCCAAGCTGGATGGGGCTCTGAGCCTACCTGGTCTAGTGGAAGGTGTCCCTGACCAGGGCAGGGGGTTGGAACAAAATGATCTTTAAGGTCCCTTTTGACCCAAACCATTCTGTGATTCTAAAATTACATTTTGATGATAGACTACAATTAGGTTACTAGAATTTTGTGATGTTTACTCGAGCCTCAAGTGTAGTATCAACTAATTTCAGGCTTTTTTAGGGGGAACATGTTCCATTTTAAGTTTAAAAAATATCACTGAAAGGTGGTGTAGTAAGTGTTCGCACAGTGAAGTCACTACTCATGACTGAGCTTTGAAATATAACACCAAGATGAAGGAAGCAAAATGGTAGATAGTAAATGTGTTTATTTAGATCAGATTTGGCTCTGAGTATTTTTTTTTCATTTGTTATTCTCAGTGGCCTCGGTTCTGCAGATTACTCATCAGTACTCTGGCCTCAATCCAGCTAAAGTACTTAAGTAAGGGCATAACTTGAACTAACACAAATAATTCTGTGTTCAATGCCAGCAAATGAAGACACATTGATGTAGGCTCACTTTCTTCTTTCCCATTCACTTTAAGTTAGTGAATGCTTACCTGTGCTTTTCAATTAGTAGTATCTTAATCTGTTCTGTTTGCTTTTTTTTTTAACATACATTTTTCACAAGAAAATATCTACTATAATCATGCTTAGTACCTGATTGCTGCAGCTCTCTCCAGCAATAATTCCCCCGTGCTCTTAACTGAGCCCCTGAGTGTGATGAGAGGTTGGTCCTATTTCAAAGAACCTAAGCAGCACTCAAGCATATGTGTAAAAACAGCTGAAGTACATCTTTTTGATCATATACAATAACAAATATTGAAGACAAGAACACTTAAAAACTCTGGAAGAGATTAAAAAAATTAAGTGGCATCCCTGTGTTTGCAGTCAGGTAGAACACTTGTTACATCTGTATTCATAACAAACTCATAACTTGTGAGGTTAGATCCTCACAGGTACTTGACTTCTTTGAAAGTTGTGTTCAAAAGGACAGAATTTAAATTGTTGGGCTGTTTGATTAATAATGTGTCACACTGATAATTTTGATTTGGACTCCACCTATCCTCAACATGAGTAATCTGAGGAAGGAATGTTGGCCACAAAGGCTTGTCTAGAGAATGCCTCTGATATTCTTGACTCTAAACTCTACCTTATCTGAGTAGCAGAGTGATACGGGATCAGACACAGCTACAGATTAGAGGTTATGTAAACAAATCCTGCCTCTTTTCAGGAGAGGAGAGGAGCCTCCTTGATTTCTCTCTAGGAGTTTAGCCTGGGATCTAGGCTATTCCTTCATATTTTACTTACTTTGAAGTTTATTTTTCAGAAGTGCTTAACTCTTCTCTCACTGGGACCATTTTTCTTTGCCTTAAACTGAGGTGCTGGAGGACACTGTGTAGAACAGGTTCTTTGTTTCTGGTGTTAGATCAAAGGAAGTTCTGTAAATCTATTCTGTTTCTCAATTAAATCAGGAACAAAACTCACTGGGATTAAACTTCAAGTTCATTTCCATACAGAAATATTTTAGGAAGGGCTCACCACTAAAAATGTGAAATCTCTCTGCACACTCGTTTCATGTATCTCCAGGGTAAGCAGATTCCAAGACTCAGTATTGCAGTAAGGGTTTAGTAGAAATGAAGATTGTCCATTTCATCATCTTTCCTAGTGCACCATGCACTCATTTTTCCTTTTTTTTATTTAATTTTTTTAATCTAAGATTTGGCTAACATTTATTGTTGTTATATTTATGTCATCCATTTGACCTGCTAAAGATCCCCAACTGTTTATCACTAATAATTAACTCTATAAAGTAATTAATATCATAGCTGTTATGTGGGAGCATACCTGTAGCAGGAGGCTGGTTACTAGTTATAAAATGTAAAAGCAATATACAGTTGTTCTGTATCTCATGCCATAAGACTTCTTCTTAGGACCACTGGGCAAGTCATGCTCTGATAATATTGGGATGAAGTAAAAAAATCCTTTCAGGGTAGAGTTGTTATCCAGTGGCAAACTCTGTCTGAGCTGTTTTTAAATGAAATAATTAGAGTTTCTTCAGCTTCATTGTATATACTAAAAATACATTAAGAATAGGTACTCCCTCACTTTCATACCTGCTGTGGGACAGTTGTGTCCCTAATTCATCAATTACTCTCAGATTAGGGACAGAGCACCCAGCTGAATCCAGTAAGGATCCAGTGAGGAACACTGTCAGTGCCAGGCTTGTTTATTGGGGCTTGGTTATTCTCTTCTAAACAGATTGTAAAATCTGAGCTGCCACCACCTTCATTTACACGTGCTATGCACTGACAAGGTTATAGCATTTGATATTTCAAAAGCCTTTTAAGACTAAAGCAATTTTTATTGCATTCCTTCTGGATATGGGAAAAAAAAACTTCTAATCCAGTATTTTGTATGAGGCATCCCCTTCCTTACTGGTTTGTTTGGTGCTTGGAGCAGAGTTTCCTTAGAATAAATGGTAGAAACTACAGTTCCTGCTCAGCTGCTCTGGTCACCCTGAGGTTTTTGAGGTGAGGACTCAGACCAGAGCTGTGTCCTCAAAGACCTGAGAGACTCAGGGACTGCCACCCTGGCAGCCTCTGCACCACACAGGTGGCATTTGCAAATACAGAAGGGATCCAAGCTGGGATCCTGACCTCAGCCTCACTGATTCAAGTGTTCTCAGCTGTCCTAAACCCACCAGTATCAGTTACCACACTCTAGGAAAAAAGCAAGTAGGAGTTTAATTTACAGTTTAACCTTTTTTTTTCCCGATAACTTGTCCTTTCCCACTTCACAAACCAGGCTAAATTAAACCAAAAATAAGCAGGAAGTGTTTTAAATTAATTTTGCACAGATGCAAGAGCATAAACGCATTTATGACATACATTTGGGACAAACTGTAAGTTGTTCTTTGACAGCTCATCAGGAGAAGAGTTGTTAACTACTTCAGTTGTGTAGAACTGTAATTGTAGTACAGAGCAGTAGCAAATGGTGGGAAAATTACCATTCCTAGTTTACTCTTGCATTCAAAATGGCTTTGCCTTGATTTGCATTTAGATGTGAATTCCTTCTGTTGCTCTTCAATCCATTAGGTTTTATAAGGTAAGTAGCCCTTTCTTTTTTTTTTTTTTTTTTTTTTCTGAAGTGCTGGGAAGGGCATTCAGTTTTACTGCTGAGCTGTGCAGGTGGCACCCCAGCATATCCATATTAAGCCATCAAGAAAGAGAAAGGCAGCCTTGAATTTACCTGGAAATGCCTATTTCTAAATAAAGCACAGGTAACATTTTTGTTGCAATGTCTGAGTAAGTCTGCTCCACACAGACTTGTGATTTGCAACAGGATTTCTTTTTTTAGGTTGCTCTTTCTATTCCTACCCAGTCATCAAAGACTAATACATAATCTTTATTATTACTCAGACAATATTTGTTTTAGAATATTTCCATTTCAGAATTAAGGCTACTTGTTTGAAGGAAGGGGGAAAAGAAAATTTGCATTTTTACAGAGGGCTAGTAAACTGGGTGTTGTAAATAACATACATATAAAGAATTCTCATCGAATTACCATACTAAGACTATATATACTTTTCTAAAGATTGGACAAAAATAGAAACTGAAAAAAAAAACAAGTCTGGAAGGGACATTAAAAATTCATTTTCCCCCATCAACACAATCAACTACATGGAAATAATAATGAACAAATGGGGTTTTTTTTAATCCTTTGCTAAAAAGCTCCTGTGATGGAGATTTTAGAGGTTTTTTTCAGCAAAACGTGCTGGTGCTTCGCTTCTGTTACACTCAGAAAGTTCTCCCAAAGTCCAACATAAGAATTCTTTACCAAAGGCTAAGTAGATAACTTCTCATCCCATAACCACTGGACCCAGAAGATAGTTAATCACTTTTCTTCTTGCAAAAACACATCATGCTTAGAGACTGTTGAGGTATTTTCCTTCAGTCTTCTTTTTCTGGTGTTGTGGGTTTTTGGAGTTTTGCGGGGGGTTGGTTTGTTTGTTTGCGGGTTTTTTTTGTTTTGGTTTGGGTTTTTGGGAGGGAGTTGTTGTTGTATGGCTTTTTGTGTTTTTTTTCCCTTTGTAGATAAAGAAACTGGAAAGTTTTCAAGTTCTTCTTTACAGGTCATGTTTTCTGAACACATAGATCATTGCTGTTCCTTTTTTTTTAGACTCTTAGTTCATTCTTGTGTTTAATCCCTAAAACAGAATGCAGTATCCCAGCTGGCATCTAACCAGGGAATGTGTAGCACAGATGCTCCATGTCTTACCTATAATACATTTGTAAATAGTGTGATTTTTTTTTTTTTTTATTTCCTAGAAACTGACATTGTAGTCTCATATTTAGTTTCACTTCCAGGTCTTTTCCTTGTGTTACTGCTGGAAGTCAATCCTTTCCCATTTTATTTATGCACTGGATTATTGTATAACACACTCTACTTACCCGTCTCAAAGTGCATCCTGTTTTTCAAAGCACTGCAGCAATTCTTAAGATTATTTTAAGTTGTAGGGCTGTCCCCAAAAGAGCAGCTTCTTTGACCATTGAGTCACTTTGAGTCATTTGAAAATGTGGTCAGGTTACTCATTATTTCTTCATCGAGTCATCAGTGGAAACACTGAATGATGTTAGACAGAACACAGTCCTCTGTGGAACCCTCTCTTAAACCCTTCCAGTTAGATAAAGAAATCTTGACTGTTGCTGATGATCCTTCTTTCCTATATCTGCTTAAAATTGGGGTAGTTGTTCTCTTACATATCTTGGAGTCAAACTTATATCAAAGAATGTAAGGCATGATGGCTGGAAATTATGCAAAAAATTATCTTCTGCTGAATTGTTATTCACATCCCTGGACCATCCCTATGACTTAAATACTTAGCATGTTCTTATGAAAAGGATGGGATTCTTTCAGTAGGACACAGGACTGAAAGGACTCCTAGATTATTGGAAAAAAGAAACATAGATTATCAAATAAGCTTTAATGTATTCCTTGTAAGTGCATCTATAATTTACAGGACTGATTTTACTTCCACAGAGTATTAGTCACTCCCTAGGAACCTAAAGAAAACAGCCAGAGACAAAGCAAGCAGTTACCTGTTAAAATTTACATTCCAGCCTTCCAGAAATCCTAAAATCTCTTCTGTTTACATCTACCTTTTGTGACTTTTGCTGTTGTATCAACCATGAATTGTTTTGCTTTGTGTTTCCAAAGATTGATGCCACTGCTGCATTAAGGTCGTGTTGTAGGTCCATGTTTTTTGGCATAAATAACATTCCTGTAAATATGTGGCAAAGAAGAAATGTATTCAGGCAGTTTTAGGTTTGCCCATATTTCTCTTCTAAACTTTTCTCTCTAGAATGTATGTCACCTGGCGATATTTAGGATACAAGTGTATACTGTCCTGTCACAGTGGGTGTCCCAAACAGTTAGATTGGGTTAGCTGACACACTCTGATAGCAAACTTTTGAAGCATAACTTGGATAAATCCCTTGCTTATCATTAAGGGAAACCTTCTGTGGCAGTAGGACGAATAATCACAAAAAAAACAGGTAGGAAATGTTACAAGATTTAATATCAACCTATTGGAAATTACAGCTCCTTTTCAAAAAATATTTTTTCTTTAGCCAGTAATCCTTCTGTAAAATGACAGAAGGAGTTTGTAGAGAGACAATACTGTTATAAATGTCTTTTAATTTGTCTAATCCTGTCCACAATGAACCTGATGGTGTTTTGACCATGATTTAGGCTGGCTTAAGAGTGGGTTGTTCCCAGAAGGTGTGGTCCCAATGTCACTCCTGCCCTGAACAATTCATGTGCCAGTGCTGATACAACTAAACAGTGAGTTGGATCAGAAGCTGATCTGGATAAAACCCAGTCCTTTCTTTTAGTCCCTTTGGTTTTCAGCTGCATCAGTTTCCTGTTCTGACTCACTGTGTTGCCTACAAGCCAAAAGGAGCCAGAATGCAAAGCAGGGAGCAAAAGGAACGCCATGATCAGCAGCTTGCTCCAAAATAGGATTAAACAAATCGTGAGACTGCAGGCATATTGAAGGATGGGGTTTCAGCCTTCAGTTCTCCATTTCCTTCGGGTTTCTTTTTTGAGCAGTGTGGATGGTACATGTTTCCATTACAAATCTCTGTTGTATATTAAATTACTGCCTTTTTATTATCCTGAGTTTTTCATAGTACTCTTGGTTTGGATGTAGGTTCTGCCACTGTAAAACCCTGAGATCTTGCAGTGAGCTCTGAGGTTTGCAGCACTTTGTAGCACGAAATAGGCGTGACTGACTTCTTATAAACATATCGTGTTCTGTAGCAGTGAAATTTAATGCACACCTTTCAAGTCTCAGTGTCACTTCCAGATACAAACAACCTCGGAGTTGTATTTCCTCATGGCTGGTGCTTACTAGATAATTATGGGGAGTAAATTAAAATTAAAAGAAACAAAATCATGGCAGTTATTTCCAATCAGATATATCATCGTCTTCTCTTCCTTTGATTAAGAAAAGATGTTAAAAACTCTTATCAGTATCAAGGTACACGATAAGGAAGATAAATAATTTAGAGCTTTTAAAGCTAGCTCCCAGAAGTAATTAAAAGCTTCCAAATTGTTTTGAATAGTAGGCTGAAAATATTATAAATTAATATGAACTGCTTTGGTATCTTGTGTGACTGGTCAGTTAGAACATTTACTGAAATCCTAGAAGTGTCTTAAAAATATACCTATGAATGAAATTTTAGTTTTCTTTTCAAAGGATCTTTACAGTAAAGAACTGGCTATTGTTACTTCCTCATATATCCTTAGAAGTGTCCTTAGAAAGAGGTAGCTTGGGAAAAGAAAAAAGCTGTCACCAGCAGTTTGTTTCCTTGCTTGAAGCTCCGCTGGACTTGAGAAATTACAAGACAGCTTTCTGTTTCCCCATAAATTTTGTCTCTCTCCCCCCATCATCGTTTTATTCTCATTATCTTTCATATTTCCTACGTTTTATGCACATTACTGTGCTATATGCTAGGTATAATCAACCTTCCCTCCTTGAAGGGCTTGCTGAACTTTTGAAGCCCGAGCTTTCCCTTGGGACCAGTAGGTTTAAAATGTTCCTTGGTGACTCCTGTGACTCCTTTGGAGCACCATCCATGTGTGTCTGCCCACAAGACCTGCTGCCACTGCCAAAGAAATAATCTGTTTATCCCCTTCTACAGCATCCGCGTCTGAACTGGTCCTGCTGAGCTTCCTAAGCAGCCAGTGGGGACCTGCTCATTTTAGTTAAGGAAGCCCAGCTAAAGCTTACCACACCTCGCTGTCAAAATAAATGTAAATGACGAATCTATTTCGGATATTTCCTTATTTCCCTCGCTTCTGCTGTAGCTTGGCTTTGGGGCTCAGATGCAGATTTGTACATCCCATCCCTCGTGAACTGCATCCCACCTGCCGTGGGGTGAACCCCGTCCTTCAATCCCGGCTCCCGGCGCGGCTTTGGCAGGGCAGAGTTTACCCGGGACACGCCGACACTCGGGCTAATCTCGAATTGTAACTTAACCTGGAATTCTTTTACATGGAAACGAGCGCGCCGTGCCCAGAGGGATACCCCGGCATGGAGCGGGTACCCCGTCATAGAGGGCACCTCGGGACAGAGCGGGTATCCCGAAATAGGGAACACCCCGGGATAGAGGGTACCCCGGGATGGCGGATACTCCGGAATAGAGGGGGTATCCCGGTATAGAAAACATCCGGATAGAGCGGGTATCCCGGCAGAGGACACCCCGGGATAGATGGGGTATGCCGGGAGAGAGGGCACCAAGGGACGGCGGTACCCAGGACAGAGCGGGTATCCCGGGATAAAGGGCATCCCAGGGCCGCGATAGCGGCTCGGCGCACTGCGGGAACTCCCGTCACGCACAGGGGAAACCCCCTCAACACCCTTACACCCCCCGGGAAGAAGTGGAACCGTCCGCTTCCCCGCCACTGCCTCGCAGGTGAACGCGCGGGAGCGTACCAACCCCTGCTGGCGGGAGGAGCAAAGGGTTTCCCCCGGTTCACCTTAAGTCGCACCGGTCTAGTTCAGGGCAGCCCAGAAAACAACTGAGGCTGCGGAACTGGCTGTTAGAGGCGGCTGCCCCGGCAGAGCTCTGAGCGCACTAAGCCTCCCCCTCCTACTCCTCCCTTTTCCGCGCGGAAGTGGTAGCTCCCTCCCCCCTCCCGCCGCTGACCAACGGGCTCGACTGCAGCAAAACGGAACGTACCAACCGCTCCGCCGGGGGGAGGGGGGAGCGGCGAGGCGTGGCGGGAAGCGCCGTCCTGCGAACGGGCGCCCGGGGAGCCGCTCCCGCCGAGCGGGGAAGAGGCGGCGCCCGCAGGAGGCACGGCCGGAGAGCCCGGCGGGAGCCCGGGGCTTCACGGGCTGGGGGAGGGCGAGCCTCGGTTCCTCCTCCCGCTTCCTCCCCCCGCGGTGTGTGCGAGCGGCAGCGTGTGCGGAGGCCGAGGGGCAGCTGCCGCCGTCCCGCCTTCCCTCCCCTCCGCCCGCTCCGCGCCGCCACTCCCCGCCCGGTGCCGCCGCGAGGCCGGTGAGTCCGCGCCTGGATGCTCATCTCCTTCTCCTCTCTTCCCTCCCGCAGGCGGCGGCAGCGGCAGCGGCTCCGGCTCCCTTGCAGCTCCCGGCCGCCTCCGAAGGGATGCTGGAGAAACTAGAGCTCGAAGATGAAGGTAAAAACCCACGGCAGCAGCGGGGGGCCGGGGGCGGGCCGGGGACACCCACGCGGCCGGCGGGGTCCGGGCGGGGGCAGGAGAGCGGGGATCCCCGGCCGGGAGCGGGGGATGCGCCG
The DNA here is from genome assembly GCA_013400855.1 of Buphagus erythrorhynchus. NCBI lineage: Eukaryota > Metazoa > Chordata > Aves > Passeriformes > Sturnidae > Buphagus > Buphagus erythrorhynchus. The sequence continues at coordinate 8,699 of VZTT01013785.1, read as the reverse complement.
TGCCCGGGCCGTGTCCTTGCGGGGCGGGTCGCAGCCTCGCCGGCCGCGGAGTCAGCCCGATCCCGCTGCGGTGCTTTTGTGCCGGTGCCGGTCCCGCTGCGGTGCTTTTGTCCCGGTGCCGGTCCCGGTGCCGATCCCGCTGCGGTGCTTTTGTGCCGGTGCCGATCCCACTGCGGCGCTTTTGTGCCGGTGCCGCCGCCGGGCCGTGCCCGATCCGCGGCTGCCGCCGGCCGGGTCCCGCTCCCGGCTCCCTTCATGGCACCCCCTCCTCCTCCCCGTAAAACACCCGTTCTCCTCGAATACGTCTGCGATACCAAATATAGACTTTTAGAGCAGTGATGGAAAGCTCTTTCGACTAAAGCTTCCACTCCTTATGGCAGCACATACATCTGTTCAGAGCGGCAGCTGTACACTGAATTTTCCTTATGTGGCTGCGCTCTGTGGTTGTTCTTTGCTGTGCTCTGAAGAGCTGCAGTTCTGACAGAGTGTGCTGTTCTTTCACAGGGCAACTCCTGGCAAGTTTTTCCCTCTTGCCGGCACTAAACCGTGCTGTGGGAAAGCATGGATTTTTTTTTTTTCCTTTTTTTTCTCCAACTTGTACCAAGCAACCATTTCACTTCTGAAAGATCCGTGCTGAATATCTCGAGCTTTCATTTTCAGAAAGGATTAACTTAGTGGATGCAAATGTAGACGCATGGCTTAATCTCTATGCTCAGCATTGTGAAGTGGCTAAGACTTCATGGGATGTGTTTTTCTGTAGTTGGTAACTCCTATTGTAAAATGTAGGACAAATATTTAAGGAAAACTTTGAAAATAGCAGGCTGAGTCATTCTGTGAGAAGATATATCTAAGCTGGTATGCTAATAAGGCAGCTTCTTGGTTACTAGCATGCTGACTGCAGTTGTGGGACTGGTCTGGAAAAGTAACACCTTTTATTTTAATCTTTCTGTGTGTGAGAAAAGGAAGCTCTTAACAATTGCATTCTTTGAGCTGCCTTTTTTTTTCCCCCTTTTTTTTTGGAGTCCAGATAGTTTGAATTGCAGTGAAATGCTTGTACTTTTGTGCATCTTGAACATGCTCAAGTATGAGTATTTGGTGCAGGGATCTGTTGCTAATTTGTAGGGGTTTTTTTTCCTCACTCTGTTTAACTATTTCTAGTTAGACATTCACGTTATGCTTATGGAGAGGTAGAAAGTTACCGATTTACCTATTTATTTTTACATAAAGCTTGCTACTGTGAGATACAGGTTCCTAAAACCTGCTGAATCATTAATAGTTAAGCCATTTAAAAATCTATCGTAAATATCTTACAGATTTAGGTATATGAAAAGAATTTCTAGGTTAAAACAATCTGAAACAACAAACCTTCAGTTTTGAAACACCTTTGCACTTTTAAAAGAGTAACATGGAATTATGTGGAGACACTTGATAAAAGTGAAGATCTGTGTGTCTTCTGAAACCCTGCAATAAAATAATCTGAATTCTTTAGAAAGTTTAGTAGTTTAATTTTTTTTTCTGATTTTCAAGCTTCTGTTTTGCTTTGTCTCTCTTTTAGCTCTACATTTCAGGCTTTGTGGATGCTCATGCTGGGTAGGTGAGAGCAGTTCAGGGGCCTGTCAAAATCATGTCTAAAAGCAAACCTCTGGCAGGTTTAAAGTAGGGTGTGGGTTGTGAAAGGAAGCAGTCACCTTATTAGCCTTGCAGACTAAAGGAGAACCTGGCTTTAGGCCTAATTTTAAAGCCAAGCATAAAGAGTGTGGAGTGCTGTATTCAGAACCTAGGGTATGAGTAAAAGTTAGAGTGTGAGAGTCAGACCAAAACCTGCTGCCCAGAGTGCTTCTGTGGGAGAGGGCCCAGAGGAAGAGAATCACAGAAAATTGAGATGCAGCTGGAAATGCGGCAGCTTAGTGGCAGTACCTGTTTTATGACCTAAATTTTTGCACTGGTTGCTGTCGTTGTATTTGTGCTAATATTGGGGGTGGGAGAGTAAAAGACATCTGAGATGTTCACTTTGTTGTTGGATGGCAAGTAGTAAGTGCTCAGAAGTTGAGAAACACCTCTGAAATCTTGATAAGGTTTCATTAAGTGGCTGTAGCCAAACTGTAACTGATCTTTTGTCAAACTTCATTTCTCTGCTGACACTTAAAATTGTGAGTTGAATGAGAAATTTGAAACTTGTTTTGGAACTGCTTTCCTGACTGCCTCTACTTTCGAGTATTTGCTCTTGTGAGTTTTCCAGTTCTGTATCCATCAACAGTTGCTAACTATATTGTGGATCAAATTATTCTGCAGTTCTGTTCAAACAGGGAGCTTAATAAAAAGAGCTGGAAAATGAGACTCAATGTGTAGGCTGAATGCCATCCAGTATCTGAAGTGGATTTGTTAGTCCCTTTCCTCAAAGGTTACATAAATGAGAATGTGAAAGCACAGAAGGCATTCATTTTAATTTGGATTCTAATTAAGAGGGTGAATTGAAAAAATGATGCTAGAAAGATTTATGATCTATGTAGTACTGTAATGAAATATGCAGAGTCTGGCCTGATGGTGTGTGTGACTTCTAAATAAAACAATGGTGTCAACTGAAGAGCAGTTTTAATTTTCATTATGTAAAAAGAACGTATATAAACTACTTGGTACCTAATTAGCATGGACAGTGTTAGATAGGATGCTGTTGTTGCAGAGAGAAGTGCTGGTCATGTTTCTAGCCTGAAACATACTCATCTATTTGGCTGAACTCTCTAAGATCAGTGTAACTTCTTACTGGTGGGTCACTGGTTCTGTCTAGGGCTGGCTTCATAATGTTGCTTTGGTGATGGGTAAGTCTAAATGTGAGTGAGATGATGTTAAACAGCACCAGTGCACCATGGCTGAAACAGGCTGTAGGCTTCGTGTGTGCACAGAGGAGAAGGACTGGATAGCCAGGGATGTTTATTTTATTCAGGGTTCCCTAAAGGTCCTTTCTCCAAGCAGCAGTCAGAGCAGGAAAGGAAAAACTCCCATGTAAGAAGTCCAGAGTCTCTTTAGCTGAAGAGTGCTCAGCTTAAAAATAAACAGAAAATTTGAGTAATGAACTCATCCTGTTTAGTATTCCTTGGATGAGAATGACCTACCTACATTTCCTCAAAAAGGGAGAGAGCTACCTGTTGATGGGTGTGGAGTTTTTCATTGTAGTCTGAAGTACACAGAGTGCTGAAAGGCCTCTCATGAATGTAATAAATGATCAAAAACTGTTTATCTTCACACATGTTACGGATTTTCTTCTTCAACTTTAGTATATGTACAATAATGTTTCTGTAGTAAGGTTGTTTTTACTTCTGATCAGTATCAAGAGTGGTTCTGGGTTTTCTTTTATAAATGATATGATGAGCTTGGAAAAGGACAAGGAGAAATTATTCTGAAGATCTAAGATGAAAAAGGACTTTAGTTAATGATTTACACTTACAAGCTTTATTTTGTTAAGCTGGAATTCCATAAATGGTTGTGTACCAACATCTACCTGTGCTCTGAGAGGAGAAACTCGGTTAGAGTAGCAAATGGATGCCTGTCAGGTGTATTGATTCAGTGGGTATAGTTTTAGCACGTTATTTTGGAAAACAGTTTTGTTGCAGTGTTGTCTCTCATCCATGTTATTCTCTTTCTTGTGCTCACCTTGAGTAATGAAGTAGTAGCTGCTGAAAGCAGAATTAACTTCTTTTCTGTAGCATCTGCAAACCCCTTTTGGAGTTGTTTTCTGCAGACTGAGTTAATTTAATTGCAGGGTTCTGCTGTGTCTGTGCTCAATTCCTAGTCTGGAAAAAGGGAATTCTGCAGAGTGTGTGCAGCAGTTGTAGCATGAGCGTCATGGGACTGATGTGCTCCCTCTTGAACGCTCTACTTCTCTGGATTGTTGCACAAAGCAGCATTTAGACATTGGGTAAACAGTTTGCATTAGAGTGGAATCTCTCCTAGTAGTGCTCTGGCCTTCATCTCACTCTCCCTGAATCGTGCATCTCTTATGTTACCTCCTCCTTTCTGCCTGTCTCCTGAAATAGACTTTCACCAGTAATTGCATCTCTTCACTGCTGTTGTGTCTGGGGTCATTCCTTCCCTGCTCTGCAGGTTTTCTTACTGTGTCTTATTAAAAGTAGTTTCTTGAGCTCTTCCTGGCTGCCAGCCTCCCACTACCAAGTGACTGTCTGAATCAAGGTATGAAAACAGATGTCACTCTGGGGGCAAAAATAATTAAAAGAAGCTTGTAATAAAATGCATGTTAATAGGCAGGTTGGGTTTTGTTTCCTTCTTAAAACTGAAGGATCAAGTCCTTGGATGAGGAGGTGGTAAAGTTAAGCCATTGTTTTGCAACTGTAATTAATTTCTAATAAACATTCATTATGTGATTGTTAAGGCTGATGCTCTCTGGCACATAGAAACGGTATTTTGCCCACAAGATGTTCTTTGAGATACCAGGGGACATGGTGATAGTGATAAGGGGATGTTTTGTATTAAATTTTCCATAGTTTAGAATCCTGAGTGAACATAGTAAGTTTTTAAGCAGAGACAATAATTGGTATTAATAGATTTTGTACAATCTTTCCTATGATTTGCTTTCCAAAGTTGTTAAAGAACAACATATCTAGAGTATTCAGATGTGCAGCTTTATTAGTTTATGCAAGAAATGATGATTGAGTGCTACATTGTCTTAGCCACTGTTTTCCTTTGCCTTCCAGTTGGCTGTATAGGAACACAATACAAGATTTTTAATTTCCCCCTGGAAACTTCCATCCTCATATTTTAAAGATGAAAATTATGTATAAAGTGATACGTAATTAAAAATATAAAACTTCACTGAGCAGTGCAAGAGAAGCTGTTGGAAGTTTTGTTGTCTTCAGTGAAAGCTGTTCCTGTGATCCACACACGAGTCTTTATCTCGTGTGCAAGTGTTGCAAGGGGTTCATTCAGCCCGATGCTCACTGGGTCCAAACACTGCTGTTTTCCTATTCCTACAGAAGGTACAGCTGTCTTACTCTTAACATGGTATTTAGCATTACAGTGAGCAAAGCCCTACTCTATCTTGACTTTGAAATAACCCATTTAGCAGCTAAAGTTTGCTGTCTTTCTCAGGAAGCAAAAATTTTTAAGCCTTACCCATCTGGGAGGTGATGTTTTAGTACAGCAAAAGATACACAGGACATGCTGAAAAACTCTGCTTTGGGTCTTGAGGGATGCAAGAGCTTCTTATGAGAAAGCTTTCATAAAATTTTAATGTGGTCAAAACATGTATTTTCCCTAACTTGTTTATGGAAACAGGTGGCTGAGACTTCCTAGAAAATGCTTACCATGGCAGCGATTCCGTGTAATTGCTTTGGCAAAGCTGCAGAGAACTAAGTACAGTTTTACAGGAAGTGTTGGGGCCCATTGTGTTCTGCCCAGTGTTGCACCTGCATGATTTGCTGACATTATCTTCTAAATGAAAGCCATTGTTGGCCAGTAGCTCTCCCTGAGAAATATTGGAACAATGAGGTGTTCTCTTACACTTGAATTACTTTGCTGCTTCAGGTTGTGCACGTGTTAGTGTCTGATGGACAAGGACTGATTTACAGTCACCTTTACCAGCCACTCCTGCTGCTGCTGCCACTTCTGTGTGCACCAGATGAGGGACAACATCAACTCTGTGAAAAGCTTCCCTGCAGAGCTTCCCTTGTCCAGAAGGTGCTTGTTTTGATAGTAGAGCTGTCACAGCTGGTAAACCACTGCTTGATAGGAGGTTGAAGATTTTGGCCAATATCATCTCAGTTTCCTGGTTTGGAGGTATTGAGTTCACAGTGTCTTGTACAGAGTCAGTGTGGCCTTGTAGGTGACCCCAAAATGCTGGTTTTTTACTTTTCTGTGACTGCTTTGCAGAGCATTGCCAGGAGGGAGGAGGGTGACTACAGAGTCCTTCCCTTAAGAAACTTCCTAAGGGGTGGTCTCCAATGTTCTGTCCAATAGACTTCTTTAATGTCCTGCACATACATAGGCAGGACAATACAGATGAAACAGAGTAACTCTCTTGGTGGTTTGATACCCTCTGCTGTTAAATGTGGCTGTCCTGATTAAGTCAGTGCTCTTGGAAAATCCACTGCCTTGGGGACATGAGTTCTGCATGGAGGTGACTTGGTTGGAACTGAGATAATGCCAGTGTGACAGGAATGACAGCAGAATATTTGCATCAGTTGGCTCAGTCAAACTGTTGCTAAACAATCACAAATGTTTCTGCTTATTAATCATATGCAGCAGATGTGGGTGTTCTGTAAGATAGGGCTTTTTGTAATGTGCACTGTGGTTTTGATAACTCGAGGGTGCATGATCACAGCATTTGGTGCCTGAAGTCATGACACTGACATCAGTTCTGCATTTGTTAGGAGCTTGATCTTTGGGTAGCAATGATCTGTCTGTAGGTACTTTGTTGATTTGAATATTTTTAGCTTCCAGAAGGTGCAACTCTGTTAGCGTTGCATGGGTTTGGGGAAGTCATTAAGTCTGAAACATGTTAAGAAATGCAGCATTTCCAGAGTAAGTACAGGAGCTGATGGCATTGTTTTTCAGAACAGTTTTTGATCTTGAAACAAAATAGTCCTCTCCATACTGAGACTATTTGCCTTGGATGCCTGTTGTGGTGGGCTTTACTGTAACTCTTCTATGGGTAGAGAAGACTGACAAATGGAAAATCTGGCAATTCAGGGGAAGATCCTTCTGTGGGAGGCTTGCACTAATGGCTGAGATTAACATAAAGCCAAAGCAGTTTAATACAAGCCTAACTACGTTAGAGTAAAGTCAAATTTGTCTTTTAGGCATCCAACTTGGCATATAGATGGAATTTCAGACAGCTTAAATAGCCTTGTCCTTCTTAGAGTAGACAATATCCAAAAGGTTTTTGACTATGTTGTGGATATCTTCAAGGTAGCTTCTGAATACTATTTGAATAAAACTAACTTGGTTTTAGGTCCTTTCCTGAATTTTTTATGGATTTTACTGTTTCAGTGAACCAGTTGGGTGATTTTACCATTTTTGACTGTGGCAGAAATTAATGGCATTCCTACATTTTGTCTAGAAGCAATTTTCCTATGCTATAGACCACTGGTTTTACTTGTGATGTGATTTTCTTTTTGTCTTTTTTAGGATGTTTTTTAAGTTGTGTCAGGGGTTTTTATTTATTTATTTTTTTGTTTGTTTGTTTTGGTTTGGTTTTTTGGTTTTTTTTTAAACAATATTATTATATTATTTTGCTTTTCTCTTTGTATTATGGCAGAGTATTTTGTTCTGACACCAAGCATTTTAAGAAACAGAATCAAAAAAGTATTTTTTTTTTCCTCCTATGAGTCCCTTACACCATGGCATTTTTTCTGCTGCTTATTTTGAATTTCTAGTGTTGTAAAGACAGAAAAAAAACTGAGCTGCTGGAGAAGGGAGCAAACTGAGATGGGCATAGAAAAAGGCCATTTATGAGGAAACCATAAAGCTTTGCTCATTTGACTCAAAAGGAAGAGCAAGAAGGGATGTGATAACACGCTATGTATGGAAACATCCTATAAGGGATGGGAAGGGGGTAAACACCAGGGAGGGAAATTAAATTAAGAACAACATTGGCACAAGAATAAATGGATATAAACTCTTCCTATAAGAGCTTTGAAACAGTATTTTAACTTCCAGTATAGTTACTGTAAGATGGGTTATAGGATGGACTTTAATGCTTTGACTCAATTCAGGATGGAGTGGGATCACTCAGGGAAAGGGATTGTGTGGCTGCCTTTGATAGAAGTCTCTGCCAGAGTGCAGAAGGTGAATGCTCTGCTCTGCACAAGCAGTTGCATGGAACTCTCCTGCCACAGTCTTGCTTGAATTTCTCTTGTATAATTTTGAGTCAGTTCCTGAAAAAAAATAAGGCAAAAAGAACCCCTCAAATACTCCAGTGGTACTCTATATAGACATTGAGTCAGCTCAGAGGAAGGTCAGCTTTGGGAAGAGTTGCATTTTATCTGTGGTATAGAGAAGGAATCAATAAAACCTGTAAAATGGGATCCAGAAAACTGTTTCCAAATACATTGAATGTGTGTTGGATGTCACCTGCCTGAGTTACAGAGCTGTTGATTCTTTTTCTATGTAGCTTCAAGCTACACCTGCTGTAGATAAATCTCCTAAGTGGTATATTGGAACAGAACACTCGATAGTCTATTAAAGTGTGCATGCAGATTCATAAATTTTTATAAGAAATGCCAATGATAACTGTTCAGAAGGTGTTGGTATGCATAGGAAGGGAAGGAGAAGAAATGTGCAAGGGCAAACTAGAGAGAAATGAAAATGTAAATACCAAATTATTAAAAGCTTCAGCTTAAGATGTGGTAAGTAATTATCCATGATTTGAGACCAGCAATTTATTAGACCTCACAAAACTCTTTCTCCAGCAAACATAGTCCAAAGTCCTGATGGCTGAGGTCTTAAAAAAGGTGTTTTTCCCTTAAAGCATTGATACTTTGATGTTAGTCTTCAGTGGAAGATTGCCTCCAGATTAAATATTTGCCCTGTTCAGTAGGGATATGTCTGCAGCTTGCAAAGATGCTGTGTGTTCATTTTGAAAATGCTTGTTGTTTGATTAATGCTTTGGTTAAGCTGCATGTTTAGGTTCGATCTTAAACTAATTCCTAGAAGACTTAAATGACTATTTCTTTTCTAAAATTTTGTGC
>VZTT01013782.1:4582-17324 GCA_013400855.1 Buphagus erythrorhynchus | reverse complement strand
ACATGTCCATGTGCCCTGAGCTATTGAGATCCTACAACTGTAGAAGCAATATAAAGATAAAAAGTTGTCACTCCAGATTATAATGATACTTCAAAGTAAATATGTATTTTCAATCATGAAAACATTTTCGTTTCAACTGGTGTTACATTTCCCCCTTCTCCATAGGCAAATTCTATGAATCTTTAAGTAGAATTATGTCTTGTTTTAAATCTTACCAGCATTTTACATACTTAGTATGACATAAAAGCTGACATTTAATACTAAAGGTGAGACACAGATATCCTGCAAGAAGAAACCTTATTTGCAGGTTTATCAAGAAAGTATTTAAGGCAGAACTACCAGTTTCATTTCATGTGGCCTCCAGATCAAAATGGGGGAAAAGTAAATTATACCAGGAGACCTTTGGATAAAAGACAGCAACCAAGTTTAGAGCAGCAGAACTCTGGGCAAGTGTTGGGCAAGTTGCATGATAAGATTAAAAAAAAAGTCATAAATTGCTCAGCAATGAAATAAAACCCTTCTACTTTCCTATATTCTTCACTAGAAGAAAAGCAAGAAACAATTTCCAAAGTGAAAGCATATTTTTTCCATTTTAAATGCTAATATTATGCAAAAGTAGTCTTCTTAAACGCAGTAGACATGATGTAATCTTTTATTTTTCATACAGTTTGAAAAAAACATAACACGTAGGAAGTCACATCATAAGTGTTTTTTTCCAATATTACTCAGTAGTATTCATTCACATGAAAAAACTTGGACAATTTAAAGACCACTGTTTCCAGATTTGTTAGGTCATTAAAATAAGGGATGCTCTAGAATATGTTGATATGTCAGAATGCAAGATAAACAGTTTCTGTCTCAAAGCTTAGTGGTTCTGTTTGTTGGCTTTTAATATTCTCACTTAACAGAATTAACTACTGTTGTGAGTCAAGAACCAGATTTAATTCAATGTGTGAATTAAGAAAGGATAGCCTTAGTTGTCCATGATATTGTCAACACCTGCAACAGAATTCTTTGGTTTCTCTCATTTCCTACTTCCATTGTTAAAAATATNACTGACCAGAGACACAAATTCAGTTCTACCTGTAGGTAACTGAACTAATCATTAAGCAATCAGAGGCACAAAACTAAGCTAACTATAATAAAATCCTGAGTAAACATCAGGATCTGTACATAGATTTTGGAATTGCAGATAAAATTACCTTTTTTTTACATTATATCTAAAGGCTTATATAATGATGAATATAATATATATAATCTCCAAATACATTGGATACTAAAAACCCCTAGATCACTCATGTAAGCTAAATCTTCTAAGTTGCTATGTTTAAAAGATACATAGATCATATGGCTATAAATTATTTCTTTTTTACCATGCAGTAATTGCTATTTCCACACAATGCTGACTCTAAATACATTTTTCCTTTCCCCTTGAAGAAAAAAACCAAAACCAACAGAATGGTAAACTCATCAAAAAGTTTGTTGATAGGTTGAGGATATCTGAGCAAAATCTTTTAAATCAAAAGCGCTCTATTTACTTCATTTTTTGAACTATTTTTCATAAATATTTTAGAAATTTCTGTTTAAAGAGAAAGGTTAGTCGTCAGTGTATTTTGCTCCTTAGGTGTTTTCTTCCTTTTTGTTGATTTTTAAATTAAATAAGCAGATGTGGATGGCTGTTTCTAGTCAGGTGGAAGGCAAAGAAAAAACATAGCCAAAAAATAAACTTTAAGAACAAAATCAAATATGTAACTTCAGAGTGAGAATTTACTCTTTTTTTACACTATGTAAAAATCTAAACTGTTCGCATCTTACAGTGCAACAGATCTGTATATTTGATCACAGTAACACTAGCAACTAAAACAAAGAAAAAAACAACAAAAACCACTCTAAAAAAAAAAAAAAATTGGTCTATTTCCTCCAAAACAAACCAGAAAATAATGTTTCATTAAGTAAGAAAAGCAAACCAAACTATGGGAAATTACAGGCTGAACCATAAGAATTTAATCTCATTTTTAAAATCCATGTTCTCCAAAATAATTGCTTTTCACAACTGATGACAATGGAACCTGTGCAACAGAAACTGTGTGACTACTGGAGGTCTGTCTGCTTTGAAGAAAGAAGAGATCAAGTATCAGCAATTAATTATTAGCATATCCAGTCAAGTATTTTATTCTTTTTGAACAGTTATATCACAAATTGCTACATACCACATAATGTAGAATGCTGAGTGCAATGTAAGACCTTCCATGTGCTGGTACAGATGCAGCAAGTAGCTATTTACTGGCAAGGCAAATGGAAATGATGCATTGCTCTAATGGACAGATACATACACTTGTAAGAGACTGAAGCAATGTTTATTCTAATTAAATGGCCAGACTATTTCCAGGATAGAAACCAACAGAAAGAACTTAAAAGACTGAAACGTATCTACGAGATTTGGGCAGCCTGAAGAGGAAAATTGATTGACACTCCTCACTGTGCCTTGCTGACAAGGGAAGAGTGGCCTCCTGGAGATGAGGGGGGACTTCCAAAAGAACCTCATCCTGACCATACCAAAACTATTTATTGATTTCTACAGTTTATTAGCTTTTTAACTAACTTGCTCATTCAGAATCTAATTAAAAAGTATTCTCATTTTATTTTATCTTAACAGGCCTGGAATTAAACTAATCCCACAACAACCACATGAACAGCAAGATTTTCCTCACCCAGGGAAGAGGTAAATCTTCAGATTACAGCAAGTGAGCACACTGAGAAACGTCCTACCTGCCAGGTACAGCTTCCACTTTAGCTTAAACGTTGTAGAGCTACAAAACCCCTGTTTCAGCTCCCTGTGCTAGGTAGAGCCAGCACAAGAGAGACTAGAGGAGGAAGAAGTGTCTGCCAGTGACTGGTAATGACAAAGGGCTCGAGATACCAAACTGCACACAGCATTCTGCTCTGGCAAGTTTGAAACACACTGCAAAAGACAAGAACTAACCACAGAATAATCAGTTCCTTTCTTCATGTCTGCTACTGTCAGGAGCTTGCTAGTCCAGTGCCTTTTGACCAGCAACCTATTTAACATGTGAGCATAACTTGCTATAAAAACATACACACAAAATCATGCAGAATAAGCATAAGTACATTCATATCAATTCAAAGTTGCTAATCAATGGTATATTAATTCACATTTAGTCTGAAGAGATGTTTAATACTGTCAGGAGATCCCATTCCACAACAATTGCATGAGCACACTTAAGAACAAAAGTAGAAAAAAATCCTGCTTTAAGGAACATTTAAGGATGAACTATATCTAAAAAGCAGTAATAAAAGTAGAAAAGAGTCATAGAAAGAGTTCTATAGAAACCAGTTTTTATATAGTGAATCATAAAGAGGTGAAACTTTTTTATTATTCATAGGCTATTTATCACACTTATATCAGCAACAGTACATTCCTATGTGATAGGACACTGAAAGGAAAACTTCACTCTATTTCTGATTCAATACAAGCCTTGTGCCTCAATCATAGTTTGCATCTACTCATTTAATACAGTCCTTCAGTTACAGTTCATTCACAAAAGCTCAAAGACAGGGAGAGCAAGAACCTGAAATGACAGGGTAAACACTCGTGTGTTTCTGAAAATATACACATTGGTAAATGGGAACAACTAAAACTGAACAAACAAAACCAAGTAAACTGGACAGAAAACCATAAAGTTTTGAAGCAAACTGTTATCTGTAAAAAGGCTTGGCACAGCAAGCACATCCCTTGTAGATGTCCCCAGCACACTGCAGAGAAATGCAGTCCTGAAGGTTATTGACTCCCAAGTCATATATTAGCACAAGAATCTCAGTATATAACAGTACCTGACCTAACAAATCCTGCACTTCAGGGACAAAGCTTATATTACTGCATGCCCATCACATCACTAAGGCAGATGTATTATCATTATGCAATATCATCCTATCATGCTGCACTGCACAGAATCATCAAGATGCAGGAACTGAAACCAGCAATGGCACACGTACCCACACTACCTTCCACTGAGGGGTATCGCTATTAATCCCCTGTGTTAGGGTGTTTGTTTTGAGATCTTTTGTTTGGGGTTTTTCATTTTTTGGAGGGAGGACAGCTTGTCTTTGTTTGGTTGTTTTTTTAAATAATGTAGTACAAATAAAATCTAGGAGTCACCTATACCAGTAAACATATCATAATATACCACAAAACAGTGCACCCCCTTCCTATTTTCCCCCTCACTGTCCCCTAAACCACATCTCCTGTGTACTCATCTATTACTGAGAGCATGTGAACTACAGTAAGGACCAAGTTTATTGCTTGTTTTTTCCTGGGGCTTAATCTTTTAACCAGTACTCCATTCCCAGAAGGAGAAGGAATCTTCAGAGAACAGCACTTCTAAGATTGTAAATTAAAAAACCTGTTTAGTCCCAAAGTCAGGAGCCATTAAATTGCCCGTGGTGGGTTGATGCTGGCTGGATGCCAGGTGCCCACCAAAGCTGCTCTTCCTTCCCTCAGCTGGACAGGAGAAAGAAAATAGAATGACAGTCTCATAAGATGAGATAAGGTGATGTGTTGTCTCTCTCACTGCTTCCTTCTCAGGGGGAGGACTCCTCACACTCTTCCCCTACTTCATTTTGGGGTCCACTCCCATGGAGTAATCTATGAAGTACTCCAATATGAATTCTCCCCACAGGCTGCAGTTCTCCAGGAACTGCTCCAGCATAGGTCTCTTCCATGGAGGGCAGTCCTTCAGGAAGAAGGGTACAAGGTAAGTGCCCAGCACGTCACAAGGCCTGCCAGGAGCCTGCTCCAGTGGGGATTCTCTCCATGGGTCCAAAGGTTTGCCAAGAGCCTGCTCCAGCATGGGCTTCCCCCAGAGTAGCAGACTCCTTCAGGCATCCCCCTGCTCTGGTGGGGGTTCCACCACAGGCTAGGAGTGGATCACTGCTCCACCCTTGAGCCCTGGGTGCTGCAGGGGCTGTCTCACCATGGTCTTGACCTCACACTGCAGGGGAATCTCTGCTCTGGAACCTGGAGCACCTCCCATCCCTCCTCCTGCACAGCCGTTTCTTGTTCATATTCTCACTCCTCTCTCAGCAGCTCCATCTTGGAGCTGATTAGCATTGGCTCTCTGAGATACATGGGAAGCGTCTGGCAGCTTCTCACAGAAACCACCCCTGTAGCCCTCTCCCTTCCCACACTTGTTTAAAAAAAACAACAAAGCAGCTCAGCGCTACTTTAAAAGAAAGTTTTAAAATATTGATGATTAAATAATACTTCTGAAAAAAAAAAGTTTCTACTGTATAGGTTAGAGATCTATAGTGTGTCATTTAAAGTAGGGTTACAAGAAGCAGTGGCATGGCTAGCAATAATTAGTGGAAAATAGGAGTCAGAAGAAGAAAGTTCATCTTTTAAAAGTAACAGAAAAGAACATATAAAGAAATTTCTCTTTCACTTCTCATCTGACATTTATAGAAGTGTTCCTATGCCTTTGGAAAGTTGATTTTTCTTTTTAGAGAGTCTGAAACAAGATTTCTTACAGGAAGACTAATTGGTGTGACCCAGCTTTCTGTGCCTACCAGTTGTTTTTAATAACTTCCAAAGTCATGGACAGAACTATGATTTGGTATTTTATTTTATCACTTAAGCTGCCTTTTAAAAGAAATCCAGTTTACAGTTAGCTTTTTAATTCACACTATTCCAGGTTTTTCCCCACCCTTCAGCCTTTCTCCCACCAGGAAAGTATTTGTTGGCCAAGTGTCTTTTGCCAGACTGAGACATCCACTTATTCTGAAGTTTCAGTTGGAAATTCTGCCCACTAAAACCACCAGTTTCTGTTCAAAAGACTAGCTTCCTGCAACTTTTCAAATAGATTTCTTTGCTTAGGCTTGACTAAAGCAGTCTAGCATTTCATACCTAAATGAATTTCAAGTGAGTCACAGGAGAAAGCATGGTTTGGTAATTGGTTTCAGCAAGTACAACTGGTTTGCTAGTAATTAGAAGACCTTTAAAAGGGAACTGGCAAAACATGTCATTCTTTTTCTTCTCACCTTAACAAACTCTCATTGAGAGATACATAATAAGAACAGAACAAGGTAAGACAAGAAGATGAGATGTGGGAAAATGGGAGTAGAAGGGAAATTACACAGATGGAATTGGAAGGAGAGGCCAAAAGCAGAAAAAAAGTTATAAGAGAAAGTGCTCAAGGATAAAGACACCAAAATGTATGAAAAGCTAAAAAATATAGGATAATGAAAGAGTTAAGCAACAAGAGAAAAATGGACTAGAGTAGGTTTCAGCTGGAAAGAAGGGTGAATGTTACAGGGCACAGCTTAATGCAGTGTAAAAGAAAGTATGGTAAGAATAGTAGCTGCAGAATCAAGCAACAGCAGCAAGGCTCTTCATCCTTCATCTAATTGTAAAGGCTCAGAACTTGCTAATCTAGGAGAAGGGAACTGTTCCACAGAGCTGCCCAGCTGGGGAAGGACTCTCCTCACATCACCCATTCACAGCTATGTTCGTTATTTTAAGAATACCGCACAGAGTAGCCCAGCATAGTTACAGAATCATGGACTTTAGCTTCTGTAGCTCACCCAGCAGCACATCTGCCTGTGCTGCTTCTCACTTACTTATTCCCAAAACATTTGTTGGCTTAACATAACAAGCTTGCAAGCAGTTATTACACTATGGCAGAAAGCACTACTTAAGAGCACCTTGCCTTTCTACCCACACTGACCTCCCCTTTTGCCATGCCCAACATTTCAGTGCAAATCTCCATCACCTGCCTCAGACTGCACAAAGCCAAGAATGTGTTCAGAATGCTCCTGTCCTGAGCCATTTGTACTAGGCACACGTTACTTGCCAGCATATCTTTTTTGTCAAGATCACCTCCAGTTTGGAAAAGCAGTATCTTCCCCTCTGCCAAGACTAGTAGGGGGAGACAGGGTAAAGATGCAAACCCCCTCTAAGATTCTCCAGAATTCATATTACTAAGCTTAATAAAGCACTTGGATTTATCATCCAAACCCACACCTACCTAGCTCCAGAATTGTCATGGTTCTCTTTGGTCTTCTGCTCCACACCTCAGAAGCACTTTGCTGCTCACAGGACATCTGCTAGGTCACAAGGTGTGCAGCCCTGGTGTTTTTAGCTGACTTTGCAGGAGGGAGCATGAAGGCTGATTGAGGATTTGGGTTTTTATCCCTGTTGATCACAAACACCTATTCTTACAGTTCTTCAATGAACAGAATCTGATGCATATGTCTTCCAATTCCTTTTCTAAATTTCTCTTTTTCTTCTCTGTTAGTTGAAATTCTCCTCCATTTTGCAGCCATCTCCACAGAACATTCATCATCTGTAACTATGTCATCTGCCTGTTAGTTCCTAAGGAAGACTATTACTTTGCTTCAGTTGTTTTCAGAATGTAGTGGACCTCATCTAAAAAAATAAAACAAAACCCCAAGCTCTCCAGAGCAGCTCAGACCTCATCCTCCTCTAGCTAAGAGAGCAAACCCCAGAAGTGACCTGCTGGTCTCAGGGACCGCCCGAGCTGTGCTGGGAACTGCCCTTTCCAAGTGTGCTCGATCAGCCCTGATCAGCACCTGCTACTCACCCTCCCTCTTCCTGCACCAAAAAAAAACAAAACAAAACAAAAAACAAACAAACAAAAAAAAAAAAAAAAAAAAAAACAAAAAAAACCCAAACAAACAACACCACCTGACAAATACATAAAAGTGAGACTTCATGCTAAATTTGTAAAGCAAGCACTTAATATTGAAAAGATGTTGTTAGTGTTGCAATGTGAGCCTGTTTTCTGCAGCAGAGTAACAGTTTTCCTAATCTTTTGGGAGAGGTAATCTCATGGAAATCAGCTGCAGAGTGCATCCAGCAGCAGGAGCTGCAGAGATTGCTTCTGTAGTTACCAGGATATTATGAGACAATGGTTTTTCCTCTGATGCTGCACTAATTCTAAATTTTGAACGATGATCTGGAACAGCCTTTTTGTCCAAACTTCCATTTTTCCCCCTCCTTTTTTTTTTTTTACATCTTTTAGTTACTTTCTAAATTCTATTTTATTTTCATCATGGTTTCTCTAGTTGGCTTTTTTTCCCCCTGCACATATTACTGAATATTAAACTATTTACAAAATTAGAAAAGGAAAAATAAAAGTATATTTATTAAATCCTTACTCTATTCATGATACTTTTAATTTTAGCAACCCTTTTGTCACCTGGGTGTTTACACTGTCAAGTTCTTTTATGTTATTATATAGCAGACAGGAGTGCAATAGCAGCAGAACTATAATATAAATAGTTTTGTGCTATTGCTTTTCTGCAGTTATTTAACACAATTATTTCCAAAGTAATAACATTAATGTCGATCTCCAGATGCTTTGCTGAGAAAATTGAGACAATAATGAGAAGCATGGCTTACAATTAAATGAAGTGAAAATTTATTGTTGGGAAAGAATTACAATAATGACAGGGAAAGATGCAGCTTTGCTCATCACATTCATTTCCTTTGCTTTGGATGCAGGA
The DNA here is from genome assembly GCA_013400855.1 of Buphagus erythrorhynchus. NCBI lineage: Eukaryota > Metazoa > Chordata > Aves > Passeriformes > Sturnidae > Buphagus > Buphagus erythrorhynchus. The sequence continues at coordinate 8,783 of VZTT01013782.1, read as the reverse complement.
AGGCTGCGGTTTCAGATGTTACTGGAGCTACCAATAGGGGAATTAGGAGAAGCTTGATGCATAGACAACAGTAAGGAAGTGCATTCAGTAATGTGGAAAGCTTCTTATAGTGATGCTTATGATGTAGGCTTTGGCTTATTTTAGATTAGACATGCGCTTAGCTCCCTCCACAAATACATTTTTGTTCATCCACATATACTTTACTTCTGTAAGATAAAGAAACAGACTGACTTCTGTCTGTATTTTCCCAGAATCCTTGAAATGTTAAGTATCTTTCTTAACTGTTAGGAAAACAAAGTTAAAAAAAAAAAGCCAAAGCTTTGCTTCCCTGTCGATGTCACTTATGTGACAGTGTTTAACTTTCATTTTCCTGAAGTATTCAGAGAAATTGGATTCCTACTTTTTCCTCTCTCAGAGGTCCAAAATAAAAAATATTTGCTAAAAATTGCTATAAATAAATTCAGAATCTATTCATGATTCTTGATGAAAAGAACTATAGCTGCAAATGTCAGTATAATACAGAAAATCAGTGCAAATAGTTTTACATTTTGTAAAGTAGTTGCCTTGTCTTATGATCAAACAATTCTGAGTATTCATGGGAAGCTTTTTTCCTTTTGTACATAATTATATCAAGAAAAGACATTTAAAAAAATATGTGCTGAAAATATTCATATATGAAAATATGTTTGAACAAAAATAATGAGGAAAAGGTAATTCTAAGTGTTTCTCAATAACATGATGCTTACACATATACCTGCCACCTGTTCTGCTTTTCTGTCATTTTATGACCACAGTTTTAGCATGCTGCAGCAACACATTACTAGACAGAGGTTTAAATTGGCTATCACACAATCTACTTTTATTATTTTGATCATGTCCAGGTCTGCTTACTTGACTACATTATGCATTTTCTAGGAAATTATTCTTATCTCACTTTCTAATATCCCATTACAATCAGAAAATTCAATAAAGATTGCTCTCCCATTCAGATTTAATGGAAAAAACAAAACCAAAACCAAACCAATAAACCCCTGTTTATGTTTTTTAAAGTAGTTTATATAAATGTTTCTTATTATCAGTTCCAGTGAATGTTCCTTTATGTTACACAAGATGTAACATTACCTCTTGCATTCCATTGGCAGAAAAGGATTTATGTTTTTAACATTTATGTTTTTTTCATATCTATAGTGTTTTCTAGGATTTTTTTCTAGCTCCTATACACACTACTTCAAACAGACTTACTTCAAAATCTCTGTAGTTGTAAAAATCGTCTGAATTTACTTTTGAAAATTAAACACTGCTGGTAAAATCGTTCAACAATGTTTCCATTGAAATAATAAAGGATACTGATGTTTATTTTTTAACGCTTGAGAAAAGATTGGTGACTGCAACTGTAGTAACACAAGTTCCTACATCTATCATGAAAATCATGTTGATGAAATGAACAGAAGTTTACAGGCTGAATAAACACTACCACTAAGCCATTAATATGCACACAGAATCGTGATACTCTCAATATTTTCTGAGATTGAATAGAGTTTTTTATAATAGCTCAGTTGTCCACTGTAGCCATTAACACCCACTATGCAATCATATTCTGACTGGACATAAAATAATATTAGTTGAGGGCTTTGCTTACAGAGAAAAGTGAAGAATCAGTTCTAGAAAATTTGTTGTTGTTATTATATGGAAATACTCTCTATTTGCATTCTTATCACCTTCCATATGATAAAAATAATAATTTTGCTTTTAAAAAAGTAGTTTGTGTATTGTATACAAATGTAGTTTCTGTATTAGAGAGAGACTGAAAAGGGAAAATGAAAAAAAATACTTTGGTAAGCAAATGAACAATTCACGACATGATTATTGTAATGAGAAAGTTTCAAGACATTTGCACAGTTTTAGTAAATAAAAATATGCCAAAGATCTTAGTTTATAACATCTGAACTTTAGAAAAGTGCTTCGCGATTGTTGTCCATTTAACATGATTTGAAATTATATTGTATGCTTTAGAGGTGCTTTGGAGGTAATTAGTGAAGTAAGTAATGCAAAGGTAATTTTCCTAAATGCTGTATTTGCATTTATCCAAAGTGTAAACAATTCCTTTTAAATTCTGCAAATTAAACTGCCTTTGACAAAGGCTTTTCTGCAAAAATGTCTTTTTTTCACACTCAAAAGCATTTTTATCATAAACTAAGAATTATTTTTCCTCCTCGTATTTTTCCTCCTCGTATTTTTCCTTCTCTAAGTTTTACAAAAAATATTAGCAAATCTTTGGAGAAAAGCATGAATTATTATTGCCATTGTCTTTTAATAGGGTAAATATTTATTAAGTTTTAGAAGTGTTATTTTATAAAAGGAAATATGTAAACAAAATATCTCTATCTTTTGGTGTATGTTCTCTGGAGTAATTCTGGTTGAGTGTTTCCTTGCATTAATTCCTCCTCTAAACCAGATGGCACTATTTTACTTCACACTCAACCTTTTGAATTCAGCAGCTTTATTCAAGGCACTCTTATTTGGCATGCTTAGAAAATATGAAAAGCTAGATCAAATGCATTCTACTCCTTTATTTTTAAATGCCTTAATTATTAACTTGAAAGTAACTTTTATGTTCAAAGGCTGAAAGTTTTTAAGGAGCCTTTTAAGGAACATCAGCTTCTTAAAAACAGAGGTCACGTCTGGAGAGTAATTCAAATTAGGTACCTAATCCTGGACTCAGTCACAAGATGTCAACCGGTTGCTTCCACATCAGTAGGTTAGGAGGTACCTGCCCCATCAGTTTTGTCAAAGAACAGAAAGGACTCTGGTAAGCTAAAAAAATTCGTATTTTTCCTCCCATGTGCACGGAAACACCGATGCTCAGAAGCACAGGTCTTTATCAAGATGTAGCAGCAGCAGATTAATTCAGCGAAAGGCAGGTTCCAGCTCCTTACTGCATCCTATCTGAAACAAACTGAGTGGTTCCAGTGTCCTCTTCGAGCACTGCACTAAAACAAACTGTGTGCACCCCTTGTCAGGTGCAGCCCAGAAAGGTGTCCTTACCAGGTTTCATGCACATTAATGGTTATTTAATCTCATGGCTTGACTGCGGCTACACCTCTTCAGGAGATTTAGCCTGTGAATCCTTAGGGATTAGGAAATCTGGCATATGAATGCTGTGCAAGTGTGGTCACTAGTACAGGCTTAGAACCTTAATAAAAAGCGTTGCATTTATGATCACTGAATTTTTTCTTTAGGAATATATCAAATTATTATATGGTTTCCAGGCATATCTTTAAAATATCCAAATATTTCAAATTAATCATAGTAAGCAGAGTCCATGTATGTTTTTTCCTTTTGAATGTGAAAGACCTACTTAAGATAGGTATCAAGAAGGCAGATGTATGATCAGAGGTTTTGAGGAACATCATTTAACAGCAGATGATCTTTAAAAGGTCTCCTCCAACCAAACCAACCTTCCAACTCAGGCCATTCTATGTTTCTGTGGTATCAAAAAATGGTAATTCTCCTAAACTTCCTAAGTGTGAAAAGGGAGAATAAATAAATCCTATATCCTACCAATGCTTTTCTTAAAAAATAAAAAGATACTACTATGCTTAAAAAGTTACTATCCCTCACTGTCCAAATTGACTGGTAGGGAGGCCATTTAAAAAAAACAACCCCAGAAACATCTGAATCAGAGTGAGTCCTTCTGTTTGGTAAGAAGTCTACCTCATAAGTCTGCTTTCTCTATTAAGACTTCCTCCTAAGTAATATAGTTTAGAATCATTAATATTCAGTTTTTTTACAAAAACAAACCAACATGAGTGTTGTATGCCACTTTACTCCTTCTCAAGTGCATGATAAAGCAATGTAAAAACCAACAAGCCTGCTAACAAGACTCAACAAAGAAAATAGAAAATTAATTTTGATTTAGTACAATTAAGCAAAATATTTTCCTGTCCAGAAGCACTTATTTACACCAATGCTAGTTCCTTTAATATCCTATATTTGTTTCCAAAGGAATAATACATTCCAGCCATTTCCTCGAACCTCTTCAGAACATTCTTGTGCTGACAGTAGGATTCAGAGCCTTGCTCAGGACTCAGAGACCTGGTAAATACAGGCTGTGTCAACACTGCTCAGTGTATCTGTCCCAGCTGAGTGAACGACTTTGCCCCCACCCATATTGCTGAGGGTTAGCAAAGCAGCCTGGTGC
>VZTT01013780.1:20392-40814 GCA_013400855.1 Buphagus erythrorhynchus | reverse complement strand
GAGATGCAAGAACAACTGGTACCCAAAAAGCACAAACGGCAAGGGAAAGGGGGCAAGTCAGGGGGCTGACACTTCATAGTCTGGGGCTGTAGCTGGATAATTGACTCCAATATGTAAAATGAACCAAAACTTGAAGATTAACCCTTCATATGTAGGGGAAACTTGATTTACAGAGGTATCTAATGGCTTTAGGTTCCACTTTGTGGAAGCTCCAGAATTACGTCATGCTATCCAGACCTATAGGACTGAACACACCTGCACATGCCAGCCTGGAGACTGGGTCTATGTGAAGTGGTGGGACAGTGATCCCCTACAAGCCAAGTGGAGAGGACCACTCCATGTTCTGCTGACCACCCTCACCGTAGTCAAAGTTGCTGGCAAAGGACCCCGGATTCACTACTCCAGAGTTAAGAAAGCTTCTACTCCTGAAATAACTGTAAAAACAGAGATTGATGCAGATGAAAACATGCTTTAGATGATTCCTCTACTGCACCTAAAGAACTATTCATGATAATAATTATCTTTCTTTGCATAATACCCGACTGAACAAGACACTACTACTGTAACATATTTATTACTGCTCATTATTGTTTATTGTTATTGTTAGTTACTGTTAGATACTTATCTAATATTATTTACTATTAGATATGTACTGTCATTAGATACTTATCCATTATTAGATATTTATTTCCTATTAGATAGTTATCTGTTGTTAGTTACTTACTATTGTTAGATACTTATCTGTTATTAAATACCTATTTTTAGTAGATATTTAGAATAGAGACTTGACAAGGTAAAGGCCTTGTCAAGCCTCTAAAGGGGGGAAATGATACCTTGGGTTTTAGATTTTTTATTTTTCAAAACCTCTGCTGTTTAGTGTGTAACTCTGAAACTTCATATTAGGTGTTAGTAAGTTCTATTCACATGGTAGTTAGACAAAACAATCCCTTTCTAGCTAGAGAATCAAGGACAACTGGTACCCAAAAAGCATAAACGGCAAGGGAAAGGGGGCAAGCCAGGGGGCTGATAGTTCATAGCCTGAGGCTGTGGTTGGATAATTGACTCCAATATGTAGATGAACCAAAACTTATAAAAGTGTAAAGACTCATGACCAGGATCCATCTTTGATTTGATTTGGGTGTAGCCTCAGCTGGGCTCTTGCACTGCCCAAAGTGTATCCTTTCAATAAATACCTATTTTATCCCTTTTGCTCTGCACAGTCTCTGTTCCAGGTCAGCCTTTCCAGGCATCACTTTACTTAAGCTAAAGATGATAAACTGCAAATAATATATGCTATTGCGTCAATCACATTCCCAGAAACTATGGAGACACTAAATCAGTTTTTTTACCACCCCAGATCTCATATTGATGGTATTTTAACACTCAGCAAAACAAAAAACAAACAAAACCCAAAGAAATCCCACAAAAAAACCAAACACAATACAGAGAACAGATCAGACTTGTCAGTTCCAACCTTTCTCCCCTCAGACCCATGTTACAATTTCTGCACTTATAATGAGCCAATGTCCCAGCAGGACAAATCATCTACCAACAGTCAATTCCTGGCAGTCTCCATACTTATGTATACTTATGTAGGCATCCTTTAGTCATTTTCCTACTCACCTTGTTTTTTCTAGGCCAATACAGATTAGAGACAGAGATTTGTAGTGGCAGCTTTTCTTAAGTTATCTCACAAAGCAAAGAACCTCTTACCTGAAGTGCCCACTGGCAGAGCAGCCCACATGGAGGAAAAGCCAAGTGTTTCAAAATAGCTACTGCTGAAATTATTTCAGACGACAGGAGAACAGAGAGCTTGAAGAGACTGGTTCTAATCCTTTTTGGCCATTGTTAACTTTTGATCTTGTCAAGTAAAGACTCGTTTACTTCACTTGTCTCATTTAAGTGAACTTCAGAACTACAAGCAAGCTGATGATGTATGGGCAAGTAGTAACGTCTGGAAGGACAAGTAGCATATTTTGTTATATTTTTTGATATCATTTGAGAAGGTCCATCTACCAGGGTTTACTCTCCTGATGGAAGGAAACTATTAGCTCTAGTAAGAAAAGTCTTATCTCAGTTCCTCAGAATGTGTTATCTAAAGCATTCAAATGAAAGGCATTCTTTTCTTTGTACAGGGAGGAGGAAAAGAAACAGTCTTCATTACACCCCAAATGCAGGCAGCAGATCTATCCTCCAACACAAGTCTTAGCTACTTATGCTATAGAGGTGCATATATGAAACCTCATCATACAAAAGCAGGAAGGCTTAGAAGAGGAAGCAAGGTGAATGTTACCACTTGAACTAAAGCATCCAGTGGGATGTATTGCATGTGAGAAGCCCACATGAGCATAGTACTAAAAGACCAAAAAAAAAAGTAATTTATCCCCCTATGCTTGTGAAATGTGGTTGCAAGCCTTCAAAATCACTTTCCTTAAAAATTTAAAACCTTGTTTCCACACTTTGTCCAAAGTGTTTTTAAAAAAACCTGTCACACACATACAAAAACCCCTCCCTAATAATAATAATAGGGTCAAAAAATAAATTACGAACTTCCTGTCCTGACTAGAACAGGAACTGCTATGTCAACAAAATTCAAACTGATGTTCCATCAATCATCTGCCTTATCTATATTCTGGATTGTATAAGTTTGGGTGTGAGTACTAAAGCATCCCAAGAACACACAGGCCTTTTGAAACTTTAAAGCATGTTTTTTACAAGGACAAATACCTTTAAGAAAAATTTTTCTCATGCAGTATTTGAATTAAGACTTATGACCTCAAGGCCAAGCTCTGAACTGTTCAGAGGTATGAGCAAGCCATTGGAAAATGTAAGGCAATGGGAGATCTGGTACTTCCTAACACTTTCTGTATGTTCACCAAAGCAAGTTTGATGGGGAGCAAGACCCCTGGAATTAATTTCTGGGAAATAACCTTCTCTGCTGCAGTTGTCCAAGAAGTCCAACGCAAATAAGAAACAGGTGCAAATGTAATGCTGTTCCTGGGAATCCCACAGACCATCATACAGAAACTCAGATGGAGAAAGGCTTCAATTTAAGGGGAGTCTGGCACAAAATACAAGAAAACCACCAATGAAAGAAAGAAGAAAATGCCAACACCAAAACCTGTGTCCTTCCTACCAACGAAAAGAAGTAGGAATGTTCACCATGACAAATCCACTTCTCTGGCACAGGGAGGTCAGGCAGCTGCTCTAACTTACTGCAGCTCCAGTACAGACGGCTCCTACATAGGAGAATGCCTGAAGAGCAAATTAAGGCAGATTGGCTGCCCTGCTCTCAATCTGATATGTCCATCCAACATGAGAGGTGACAGGGTAACAGAGAGGACAGTTCAGCACTTTGAAGTCTCTTCCTTAAAAATTAAACTGGCCTCTGACTTTTTGTAATGTATTCACACACTCAACTTGGAAGGAAACAACAAAAAAAACCCCAAACCCAAGCCAATGTCAACAATCTAGAACATGAGGTTTATCTTTCAACATGTTTCATCTGTGGTAACAAAGTAAGGAGGCTTACTTGGAATGGATTCACTTTTTCTTCAAACGCCTATTTCCTGACAGGTATTTACATATTTTTGTGCTTGTACAAAGAATCAAGCTCCAATTCTAATCAGTTAACTGACATTTTATTTTAGAATCTATATGTGAGTGAAAATTATTTTTTCTACAGTGCAATGCATAAAAAATAGAACAGACCACTAAAATCAAAGCTTTATAATGTATTCTGCAGAAAACACTTTGTACATCTAGAAAAAAAGAAAAAAAATTAGGATACAGTCAGTAACCATTCTTCTTTCAAAAATCAAAAAACCAGCAGTAGAGTCTCAAAAGAGTGGGAGACATTAGGGGAAGCATAAACAGCAGTTTTGTCTGTCATGATGCAACAGCAGCCAAAAACAGGGCCTGAATGAGATAACTCTTTTCTGGTTTTGCACAGCAACTATGAAGTTAAGGCAGTAATTGTCATGACCCAATCATGTTTATCAGAAGCCAGAAAAGAGTGTCAGGGACCCAAAAGCTGTTAGAAGAAAACACTCTCTCCCTCTCCTCCTGGAAAGAGAGCTCTAAGTTGTAAGACAATGTTCCCCCAACTCCTGACTGACCATCTCGAGGTTACTTCAGCCTGAACTGTGCTTGAGAGGTGGTACACGAAGTCCCCTCACCAGCCAAGGCTCTCCACAGCACAGTAAGGAAACAAGACTGAAGACTGCATTAGGCTTTCCTTCTTTTCAGCCAAGGCAGCAGACAGTTGCATTCTCCAAAGACACTTAAGTGTTTGGGAGAAGCAGCAGAGTCAAACTGGTTTGATTCTCCATAAATGGAGGATTGTCTGGATGTATTTTCATAGTCTTTTGTAGAGACATTTCCATTTCAGAACCAAAAGTAATTCCTTTTGATCTAGTTTGATGAACTTCAGGTTTTAACCTACAAATATATATACTAAAACAGCTACTCCTAAAATAATTATCAAGTTCCCCATTACAAGCTTGAATTTTAGCACTACAAACACCATTGGAACTGCAAGCATTTAAATAAATCCATATACTAAGCTTTTAAATTACACATAAAAATTCAGTCATTAAGATACTTGTCTGTCTATTAATGCCCAATTAACCAAATCTATATTGATTCAATAATGAAATGATTCATTGATGAAAAATAGAATTCTGCTAGAAAGATGGCAGGCAGTTCTTTGAAACTAGTCTTTTCAATTAAGTAGCCTCTATTTTTTGTAGCTCATAGTGTAGCTCACAGGACCATCAGTGGTCCTCAAAAGTACACAACTACTGTTGTGTTACAATGGATATTATGAGGGATTAGTAAGAAAACAAGATGGGTTCCATTATCAACTGAAATTAACATTAACTCTCTTAAATTAACTCAAAACTCACTACCATTGAAGGGTAAAATGTTTTTATATGGGTTTTGGTGCAGGTGTTATTTGACATATCTGACAACTGTTAATATCAATTTAATTTAATTTTGTGATTATAGGCAGTTTCTTATTGCATGAGAAGGTGCTAGAACAGCAGCTAGAAAAAATGTCTTTCAAGACTTCATAAGGAAATTTTGAAAACTATTTAAAAGCATGTGAATCTGCAAGGTAATTTATGAGTCACTTAGCTGCCTTCTAACAAAAATCCTACAATGGATTGATGATCAATGAACATGTGCAGCTTTCTCAGGAAGAATAAACACAGGAGTAATGCCATACAGTCTACCTAAGGGCACTGACTTATCACCAACTCCATGAAGCATCAACTCCTTTATATGTGACCCTAACAGTTGAAAGAATTACATGTAGATCTTCCTAACAAAATCAAGAGAGCATAAACCTTGAGGAGCTCTCCCAGCACTCTCCTCTAGGCAGTATTTAATTTTCTTCTTTTTTTTTTTTTGTAAGAAAGTGACAAGTAATTAAGTTCTACTAGCACACTGAACAGTGACAGAGCAGTATCTCTCCTGTTTATGCTTTGCCACTTCTCTTGGTTTTCCCTTCTCAGATCACTTAACAGGCCATAATTTCTCTAAAGTAGAAATCTAACCAATACACGTGCTAAGAATAACTCTGAATCCAGCAAACACTAATGGCAATTAGGTGATCCCTTTAACTACGGGGTCCATGATTAAAGTTACAAATACTATACTACTGTTGTGTATGTTTTCCAAAAATACTCTGCAGACAAAGTGTGTAACAAGATTCAAGACTAATACATAGCTTACACAATATTACTTTTTAAGTGCTGTTTTAATGGCTACAGCTCTTTCTGTGGCAATTCAGAATGTCCTAATAGGAAGGTATATGTAACAAAAAGCTACTTAAGATTGCTGCCCACCATAACAGGATGATATGACCAGAAAAAACAATCTATCCAACAACAGTAAGGATGATAACTCTTACACTTCCTAGAAACTGAAGTGTGTGCATTACTGGGATGAGAAATGAAGTAATGAAAACACAGGAAAATATTAAAAAAACTAACAGTCAAAATGTACAATTTTTAAACACAAAGGATCCTTGAAAGAACTGAATCAAAACAGAGAAGAGCAGTTCTTGAACATGAACACATGCATTTTCCATCGGTGTCTGCACTTAGAACCCATCCAGGCAACAACCTGCCCACAAAAACTGCCACACCACTTCATGGCATGAATGCTTGAAGGTTTGCTGAGACAGAAACAGGACAGAAGCGGGATAAAATCAAGACAAGCTGATTATAAAATCAGGAATATTCTCATCAAGAGAGATGAATCACCTTGTTCTCTGAACTGGCAAGTTCTCAACGTTATTTTTAATTTCAAAACAAAACAACAAACGAATCAACCAAAACACAACCCAAACCACACAAAGAACAAAACTCCTATCAAATAGATGTCCCACCTGAACTCACTCACTGAACTCACAATACCAAATGTCCAATCAGAACAGTCCTCATTTCTACTCAGCAGAAGCCCTTTTTCGTAACTTTCAGCCAAGACACTGCACTTCCAAATATCTTATCTGGGAAGTACTGCCTTGAAGTATACATACTAGATGAAGCCTATGGTCACCTGCAAGTTTCAGTTTCCCCTAAGAGAGAACGTGCCTTTTATAAAGGCTAGGTCATCAAAACTATCAAATGCAATTGTTTTACTTCTCCAGACTTAAAAGACTGACAAACCTTGTCGAAAACTTTGGACTTAAAATGTCTGTCTTTGTCTCCAAAAGTTTCGCTTTTTCACACTAAGTCGTCACTCAGGAATCCACACATTCTGCCCATGAGCGAGCTAAAATTTACTGAAGTACAGTTTTAACTTAGCTTCGAAAAGGCACATCCAAACGCTACTTAAACACTAACTTTGTAAAACCTGGAAAACAATCAAAAGTTAAGGAAACCGCCAAGTTGATTACGAACAGAGCTACATGGCAAGAAAAAAAACCCCATCACTAAAGAAATACTATATAAAAAAACCGCCATCACTACACAGAAATACAGAATAAACAGACTGAATAAAGTAGAACCATACTACCACCCTATTAAATACACCGTTTATCTGGTCGATAAAGAACATTTTAAAACCTGGCAGGAAACATCTATTGTTTATCACGAACGACAATTGTCGCGTATAAGACGACCATAGTGTGGAACGGGGGCTCCGGTTACACCCCGCAGGGACAGCGAAATGTCAGTTTTAGGGCAGGGATTTCACATATAAAGGGAACATCACTCCAGAGCAGGCAGCTGCCCGCCCTTCCCGAGCGGCCTCCTGGCAGAAGCACGGGAGGGCAGGGCGGGAGCCCCTCCGGCACGTGCCTACACCTTGGGAAAAGCTTTCGAATTAGAAAAAAAAGAGAGGGGGAAAAGGAGAAACCCCGGCTCCTTCCCGCGCAGCCTCAGCCTGCCCAGCGGCACGGGCAAGGCTGCGCGGCCTGAGGAGGCCGGCAGGGACGCGGCGCCCAGCGCCGGAGATGAGCTGCGGGGAGAGTTACCTCATGCTGTAGGCACCGGCTCCCAGCTCCTGCCCGATACCCGAGAGGCTGGCATCGAAGTCGTGCACCAGCCCGGACTCGATCACTTCATCCATCTTCAGCACCCACGCCATGTTCCGGCGGGACCGCCGCGGGAGGAGCCGGACGGGGTGGAGCCGCTCCGCACCGGCGCCGCTGGGGAGGCGGTGCCGGCCAGGCGAGGGGGCTGGAGAAGACGGGGTTAGGGGAGGGAAAAAGCACGTGCGGGGCGGGGGGCCAGGAGCGACTCCGCGCTCAGCCCCGGTAGGGCCCTTTCCTCGCGGCGTGACTAGGGCGTGGGGTCGCTCTCAGCATCCTGCGCCCGCCCGGCCGCCGCGGGGCGCTGGGGACCGGGCGGCCGCTGCCTCCTCCTCCGACCGGACACTGCCCAGCGCCGCCGCCGCCGCCGCTTCTGCCGCCGCCCNGGCGCCTCCCGCCGCATCATTCACAGGGGAGAGGCTTCGGCGGCAGCAGCAGCACTGCGGGCGCCCGCCGGGGAGGAGCCGCCGCCGCCGGAGGTCACGGCCGCCCCGGGGACTCTCGCCCGCAGCTCCGGCACGTCCCGCAGCGCCGCCGCCGCCGCTCTTCACAACAACATGGCGGTGGCTTCCACCCCGAGCGCCTGCCAGGGCGGTGCCTACCCGCGCTCGGCGTCGCCGATTGGCTGGGCCCCGCCGGCAGGGCCAATCAGAGGCAGGCGCGGAGGGGTGAGGGAGAAGCCCGGCCAATGAGGGGGGACTTCCTCACTCCAGGTGACGTCAGCGTGACGAGAGCGGGCGACCCCGCCCCTCCCCCTCAGGCCCGCGGCATAGCGGGAGCACGTCCCGGAAGCGGAGGTGGCGGGAGCGGGAAGTGGTGGTAGCGGGGGATGGCGGTGCCTGCGCTCTAGCCGGGCCACGCAGGGCCCCGTAGGGCCCCGTTCGTTCCCCAGTGACCTCCGGGGCGGCGACTGCCCTGGGCAGCCGGGTTCGGTGTAAGGTGTTCCCATGGCTGGGGGGCCTGGAGGGAGATAGGCTTTAAGGTCCCTTCCCAACCCAAACCGTTGCGTGGTTACTTTTTCCAGAGAACACCGAGGAGCCTTTCCAGAAAAACACCAAAACCCCACAGAATCACGGAATATTTTGAGTCGGAAGGGATCCTCAAGGAGCACAAGGGTCAGGTTTGAAGGGACCACAGAGGGATCATTCAGTCCAACCTCCCTGCTCAGGGAGAGTCACCCTGGAGCACATGGCACAGGATTGTATCCAGATGGTTCTTGGGTATTTCCAGTGAGGAAGACTCCACAGACTCTATGAGCAATCTGTTCTGGTATTCCATCACCCACACAGTATGGAAGTTCTTCCTCATATTCAGGTGGAACTTCCTGTGTATCAGTTTCTGCCCATTGCCTTTCTCATTCTACTGCTTGGCTCCACGAAGAACAGCCTGGCTCTGTCCTCTTGATACCCTCCTTTCAGATAGTGATAGATACTGATGAGGCCCCCTATCCTCAAAAAGTCCCCCTCATATTTCATAATTCAAAGAATACTTATATAATTTTACAAGGCATTTCATTAAAATGTTATGTTTGGAGAACAAACTACAGAACAGTATTAGGACTGTAAAGTGTATTTTGATCCTATAGCACCATGCTTTAAGTACAATTGCGCAAGTTTTGCAAAAGATAAAGGCAGAAAGGCCCTAAGTTCATTAATGGTTAACAAAATTAATTGGTTAACAAAGCTGTTGTTCAAAATATGCAATGGTATCCTCAAAGATAAACAGAGGTACATAGACCATGATTTATGATCTTTAAAGTAAGTTAAAATATGATTGCCATCTTTAAAAAAAAAAGGGTACTGGTGTTTCTTCTGCTGTAATTGCTGTAGGAGTTCTCTGCCTGTCTGGCCAGAGATGAATAGTTCATCTGCATATAAGAGGAAGCTTAGAAAAAGTGAAATTTATGAAGAAGGCAAGGGCTCATGGACAAGCCACTAACATAGGCACTAGCTACCATGTTACAGCTTTTAGTGAGAAGAACTGAAATTACCGCAGGTAGAATTCCTCTTTTAAGCCTAGCAAGATGACAACAATACCCAGGCAGCAGAAATAGCACAAAACCCCCTTTTTGTAAGTTTTATAAAAGGTTTTTGGGAATCTAAAAGTGGTGCACTTTGTACTTCTGACAGATAAGACAGGATCTAAGACCAGAGAAGCCATATACAGTTTGATTTATGCATAGCAAAACTGGTTTCTCTGCTTATTTGACCTATGCTAACATAGCTACATAACAGTTACAAGATCATAAATTGGTGGTTTTTATACTGGGAATTGTTTTCTTGTGACATAAATTCCAACCACTCCTGAGGGTATTCTGAATGGATACAGTGAAACCCATCCTCTTGCATTTCAGTCTTTAAAAGTTGGGTGTAGCATGTCCATGATAAACAAAGTAACTTATAGTATTTCTGAAGATATTATCTTTAGCTATTTTAGGACACAAAATGCCCTTTTTCTGTTAAAAAATTAATATTAAAGGAAAAGTATTTTTTCTTTAGCATTATTTGTATCTCTGGCCTATTCACAAGTTTTCTCTAGAGGTGTGTGTTGTTTGTTTTTTGCTGTTTTTAAAGTACAGGCCTGTATTGTGTTTCTTTGAGGCAGGTTCCTTGATCAGTCCCATTCTCAGATCCTCAGCTGAGGATCAGCAATGCACACAAATTGCTTCTGAGCAGGCCAGATCCACAAGTCTAACCTATCAGAGATGACACTGCCTGTGGCCCTGCCATTCCACTTCTGCAGACCCAGTAACTGGAATTGGAGACATGATGATATGATCGAGAGAAAGTGCAGGCAGTCGGACTCTGATTTTGCCAATAGATCTGCAAAAAAAGCATTCCAAGTACAGTTCTGCTGAGATGTGGGGATCCTGGGACATTCCTTTCTCCATCTGCTTATCACTAATGCTGGCTGGCACCCTCCCCTGAGGTTGATTGCTTCTCTGTCAGCCTTACTGATGTCCAGGTGTGGGACTGAGGTGTGGCGTTTCACCAGTCCACCTGGTGTTTCAGTTGGACTGAGGACAGAGCCAAGCAATGCAATGATTAAGACCACACTGAAGCCTTGTGCCTAAACTGGTTTGTGTTCTTTCTCCTCAAGGTAGTTCTCCTAAAGGGGCAACTTCATTAGAGATCAGCTCCTGTACACAGCCTTGTAATTGATGGAAGGGTCCCCCTTATGCTGTGTTTCAATACCAAAACACAGATGCAGGCTGCCATCCAAACCTAAAGGCAGCTGCTCAAAAGTGTGTGGGGAGAGCAACTTTAGAGGGACTCAAATGGCAGATTTTTAGATAAGGGTGGGAAAAGAGAAGCAAATAAAGGGAACAAATGGTGAAAACAGGCCCTGAGAAAAGCTGAGGGGACCAACCTCCTTGTGCTGAACAGAGGCTGAAGACGGGAACAGTGGAAGAGTGAGTGGACACCCTCACTTTCCCTTGTGGTTTGGTTCCTTTTGTGCTGGAGCCGTGCATGTCACTTGTTAACAGGATTACATCAGGGAACTCGAGCACCCATCCTTCATTTCCACTTTATTGCTTGAGTCAATAGAAACAGCACTATGTTTGCTATCTATTTGCGTTAGCCAATCTAAATTTCAAATCACTCTCAACTTTGTACTGAGAAGGATTGATTTTATAAAACTCCACTGCAGTTTCGTTAGTTTCATACTTTGGAACTCAAGTATAGCCTCAATTCCTTTGAGTTTCTTTTTGGTTAGTTTGTTTGCTTTAAAATCGAAAACTTAACACATTTCTAATAAAAACATGCTACTCAACAATTCTGCAAGAGAACTAGTAATGCTGTGATGCAGCAATAGTTGTAAGGCTACCAATATAGAAAGAGCCACATCAAGATAAATTATTAAAAACTGTCGTGTTTATGTACATTGTATTTAGCCAAAAAGTAATAAACTGAAGTTTAATACAAAGAGTTAACCACATTATACATTGAAACTTAATTAACATCAAGATTATCTGGAATCTATGAGCCTAGCTCTTGTCCAAGCACAATCATTTTTAATTATAAGAAAATTTGCATACTGTACACAGTATTTCAATCATGCAGAGGTAAAGTATGTTCATAGCTCACAGGAATATGCTGATGCAATAAGCTGTATATTGCATCAGAATTTCAATACAAAGCATTTAGCCTGCACTGATACGACAGGAAGCCCAAAACCCTGGTCTTGCAGGTCAACTGAGCTCCAGAAAATAATCAAAGTAGATATGAGACATCAAGATACTTCTAAGTCTGTATTATTTCATATAAACAGAGTTTCATCTACAGACTGCAAATGTAATTTAAAAAACCCAACCAACCAAACAAAACACATCTGTGAATATCATATTAAGCAGTAAAACATTCCTAACACTATTAGCAGCATGCACATACAGTGACATGGCTTGTGAAAATTGTAGGGCTACAGCAAAGTAAACCTTCACCATGTTGACTCTACTGCTCCAATTATTTTCAAATCACCAACCCTATTTGAAAGCTTCAGTTTGTGGATTAGCAAAGATTGCACGTACAGTCTGCATTCTTGTGTATTATAGCACAATAATAATAATAGTAATAATAATAATTATTATTATTATTATTATTATTAAAAGTCACCCCCATTCTTCACTTACCGCAGGTAGCTGTTGTTACTGGTGGGATACTGGTGGTGGTAGTAATGCTCAGGCTGGCTGTGCCAGAAAAGCATTTTGGGATGAGGTGAAGCATTGTGTTCAGCTAAGAGATGGTCGCTGCAGTGATGGGAGACAGGAAAGAGAAAACAAATATGCAAATTCAGATTACAGTTGCAGTTGGGTTGCTCTCAGACCTTTATGTTCAGCCAGCAAGTTGTCCCTCTCTCCAGAAGAGGCAGGCAGCCCATGTCTTTGGCTGCTCCCCACATGCTCTCCTGCTCCCCAGACTTGCTGTGCTGCTGCTGCCCAGCTGCAGGGCTTTTTTACTACCAATGTGACCTAAGTGCAGCTCAGACATCACCAGCATCCCTGTTTCTCTCCTCTCCTCCCACACTGTCCTAGAGTGTCACTGAGCAAACCCTGTGTTACAGAGCTGGAGAGAAAGGGCTATTTCACTGCCCTTGGCCTCAGAGAAGCACCCAGCTCCCTCTACACACAGTTCAGAGACTTTGAACACTGTAAACTGAATAGGCACGACTGAAGGCAGAGAAAAAGAAAAAAGGTGGAATACACGAAGACCTCTTTAAGGGAGAAAGATGCCTTCTCAGCAGTGTTTTGACAGCATCGGTTTTGCCTGTTCATTTCATTCTGGTGGCAGGCAGACAACAACCTTAGAGTTACCTTCTTGTCATGAACCAAGATTTAAAAAAAACCCAACCTAACAATGAAAACACTGTCAAATTGTGGAAAAATATTTACTGCAACACCAACTCAACACCACTTTTCACACCCACAGTTTAGGGAAAAACCATATTCAGATGCAAACCAGCCGCTTGGTGCCCTCAGTGCCATTTGTTTGCTGGAATTTTCAGCCAGGATTGCAGTATCAATTTTAAAACAAAGTAGTATAGGTAGATCCTGCAAAGACCTTGACACTCAGAAATAATAGGGGGCACACATCCAAAATCCTCATCTGAAAATAGTTACCTGCACAGGGCACCCATTCTGCTTGAAATAGGAATGACTACTGACAAATAGTTCATCGGTGGCTTTGTTATTTTTGTTTTGTAAATACCAGCTCATTCTATAAAAAGACACTTTTAAAAGGTACTACAATATTGTGGCAACACACAAGCTATGAAAATCAGAACATCAGAGAGCAAGATTCTGGGAAACAAAAAGGAATTATTTCATATTAGAGTGATAATAATATGTAGCAGCAAAGAGATTCAAATGAACATAATTGTTGGGGATATTTTAATAGCATCTCAGACAATTCTCCCTTAATTTATTTTATTTACTTAACATCAAACAATGCAAAAAAAGGCAAAGACCAGAATCATAGAATGGCTTGGGTTGGAAGGGATCTCAGAAATCATGTAGTTCCAAAGCCCCTGCCATGGGCAGGGACACCTTTCACTAGACCAGGTCGTTCAAAGTCCCATACAACCTGATCTTGAAAACCTCCAGCAACAGTGCAGCCACAATTTCTCTGAGCAACCTGTTCCAGCATCTCACTACTCTCACAGCACAGAATTTCTTTCTAATATCTGATCTAAACCTGCTCTCAGTTTGAATCCATTCCCCCTTGTCCTGTCACTACATACTCAGATGTCTGTGTCTTTCTTGTGGGCTCCCGTCAGGTACTGGAAGGCTGCAATAAGGTAACCCTTAAGCCATCTCTTTTCCAGACTGAACAAACCCAAGTCTCTCAGCCTTTCCTCACAGGACAGGTGCTCCATCCCTCTAACCATCTTGGTGGCCTCCTCTGGACTCACTCTACCATGTCTATGTCCTTCCTGTGCTGGGGAACCCAGAGCTGGGTGCAGCTCTCCAGGTGGGGTATCACCAGAGTGAAGTAAAGAGGCAGAATCATCTCCCCAATGTATAATAATACAGAATAGTAGAGGAACTGTAAATGTCGGATGAGAAACAAATACCCACATGTCACACTGCTCAGGAAAGTGGACAAGAATTGGGACTGCTGCCTTAGTGATTCTGAGAGATTATTCTCCTCCAAGTGGCAAGTAAGTAAGTGGTAAGTACCTCGAGGAGGGCTGTTGTGACACAGATCTGCTTGTGTACACCAACTGATCTTTTGGTCCAGCAAGGATGAGAACTGGATGAGTCTTTCAAAGATTAGTTGTTCCTCTTACGTCTCTGTAACCACAGACTTGTAACAAGCATCCTCATAGAAGTAAAGGGCTGCACATATCCCAGTGAGCACTGTTGTATTTTTTTAATAATTATTTTGATTTCAATGACTGTAGGAAAAGAATATATATTCTGGTATGCAGTTTGCTCCATAAACTGGTAAGCTGCAAAATAAAGCTACTCTGTCTTAAGCCCTAGATTTCGGCAAAGGAGTTAAATGCATGCAGCACATTTATTTGTAAGCTCCATTTCCATTTGCACTGATTATTTTCAAGAAGAGAACTACACATCCCACAAAACAGTTTCACAACCTTCTTTTGTGGTTTACAAGAGCTTCCCATATAGAGGGCAGGCATGTTTTG
Source organism: Buphagus erythrorhynchus (assembly GCA_013400855.1). NCBI lineage: Eukaryota > Metazoa > Chordata > Aves > Passeriformes > Sturnidae > Buphagus > Buphagus erythrorhynchus. The sequence goes on along the minus strand of VZTT01013780.1, from coordinate 26,125 downwards.
TTCTGTGACTTGTATTTCTGTCAAATGGAAAGAGTAATACCACAGATTCCTTTTCACTCGAAGAGCTTTACCACAAAATGGCTCCCACCTCTCTATGCATATCCCACAGAGCTCACGTGGCTTTAACTTGTCCAACACTTTTTTTCCTCCTCAAACCAGCCCGTTGCTTTTGACAGATGCTCATTTGTCAGAATGCAAATGAGAAGGAACACTGCAGTTTTCATTAGTCTGTTTGTGAAGTCCAAGAGAGAACTTGGGAGCAAAAGCATTTGAGACAGCTATTTTTTACCCTTAGCACAGAATTGGTTCCTAGCCCTTTTAGAATTAATTTTGTTATTTTTAAATAACACAAACACCATATATCAGGGTTGCAGATTTGTTCTTAATACCAAGACAGACAATTTGCTGAAAATAACCACCCCCAGGGGAGCCCAGGCAAGCAGTTGCAGACTCAGCTACTGGTCCGGGTTCAGCCCATGTATTCTGAATGCAGATAGTGAGCAAGAGCTTTAGTTCTCTAATTTCAGTTCTCTGTCATTATCTTGCTCAGCTGTTACAAGAGCTTTGACTCTCCTGACCACAATAGAAGGCTGTAATAAAACAGGAGCATCACAGCAAAGGTGCCCATTCAGTGCCTTACCTTAATTTGATTCTTCAAATACTTCCCTTATGTGGACAAGTGGGTCATTGAAAAAACTATTGCCTCAAGAGATGGGGTGTTTGCAGAGAGGATGAAACAATGGCAGCTTTTCTGATTTAAGTACCTGCTTCATACAAAAGGTAGAACTCCCAAGGCCTGTGTGACAGGTGTCCCTCATGGTATGCAAACTATTTCATACTTGATAGAGTGTAACCACAGAAGTTGCTGCTACAAACCATCCAATCCCACAGCAAACACTGTCCCTGATGGTATAACAGAAGCAAAGCACAATCAGATCTTGCGGACTTCTATGCAAAAATATTGTGAAAGAGGAAATTTTGCCTTTCTTTCCCCTCCAAGGGTTGACAAGATGATTATCAATCATAGATGCTTTGAGTTCCTTGTATAGAGTATAGTAGACAGAACATGTAGAAAAAAAAAAGTTATTATTCAAACTAATTATTATTTAAAATAATTCAGTGTTTATTTTCTTTGTCCTATTCAGTCTTGTGTTTTGACTGATATCTGTTGCGAACAGTATACGGGTACAGCTTCAAGTAAACTGTAACTCAGTTTTTAAAATCAGGATAAACTTCCCAAGTTACTTCTAAATCTGGTATTTTGCCTTGAGAAACACTTTATATTCCCCACACCCACACCTACTGCCCTTGACTAACCTCTAGACATAAAGGTATGTGGTTACATGGTCCTTCAAGTTTGGGGACAAATAAGGTGGGTTTTTTACCTTGTACTGTTTATTGTTAAGGGGCTACTTTTTTTCTTGCTTTATGATCTGCCCAGTAAGTACCTAGAGCTCAGCAAAAGGAGCATTGTATACACAAACAAGAAGATTATTTATTTAAANAAAGTACTTTAGCGTATGCTACCTGATAACTTTATTGGATTTTTTTCCCATGAGCGGCATTCAAAATTATGAAGTCTCCTAAGGCATCACTCAACTTGCTAATCTTTTTTATAGTGATCGGACTCCTCATATAATTTTTCTGATTGCTCTTCTGAGAACTACAACAAATGACCTTAAATACTGGCATTATAACTGGTTATATATGACCAAGTGTCATCTTTGCTCTTTGCTTTCAACAAGTAAAAATTACTCTATGCACAACAGGTACAATATAAGACACTGTGAATCCAGTATCTATTCTGAAAATTTTGTTTAATGGAAGTTTTTGCTGCCCAGTGATGATTTTTGTTGTGTTTAAAATACTCGTTTTCAGTTTAAAGTCAGAAGAAAGTTTTGTATTTATGAAGAAGCAATCCTTACATAGTTCATGCCCAAAATAGTTTAGAAAAGTATTATTATTTTGATGCATCCTATTTGGTCTTTGGACTCTCTTTGATTGTACAGCAGTTGCTGTCTAATGCAGGAGGACTTTGGATAGTAGTGAGTTAGTTATCCATGTCTAGATGGTACTCCTGGCTTGGATGGGCTATGAATCCATCATACATCTCTATGAAAGGTGCTGACACACATTTCTAGCCCCTCTACTTTTGAATACACAACCTCTGTCTCTCGTAGACACCTTGCTAGTAGAGTGTCATGGTTTAACATAGCTTTCTACCCAATTAAGGACCGAAACTGCCATGGGGGAGTGTATTTACTCCTACTGCAGTGAACTTAAGCAATGCTGGGTAACAGCCACAAGCAGGAATAACTTCTGCATGTGATCCATTGCTGCACTGATCTGAGTTCTCCACACACCTCCTGATACATTAAGGGCTGACCCAGCCCAGTCCTTTTGCTGTGTCTGGTCATCTGAAGGTGGCAAAAGTACAGGGTCACTGCTGACAGCCTGAGAACAGCAATGCACTGTGTCTGTGGAGTGCAGCAGAAGATGAGCAGCAATGCCCCCACATGTTCTCCATGTCCACCTGCCACCTTTAATCTGTATTCTTGGATGAATTTAGGTGTTGTAACTTGGGCCTGTTGAATGGTGTAAGGACTGCTGCATTTACCAGCCCTCCTTCTATGATACAGAACTCTTGAGAAGCAGGCCTGCCAACAAAAATAAAGAGAAATGGGAAAACCCACAATGCACATTTCTAGTAGACCTCCCAAATTCCAGTGAAGTCTTAGGACGCTGCCAGCATAGAGTCAAAGCAACACATCACAGGGTATCTGATCAGAACTCTTCTTGATGCTTAACACTGCTAAATGCTTCAACAGCTCCTTCTGATCATTTTGATCAAATACATCAGATATGAAGCAGACCCTGTGCTTGGACTTGCTTCAGTGTCTCCTTGATACAAGTGAGGTACTTGGAGAAGGAGAAATACAGATTGCTTCCAATGCTCAAGTGTCAGGTTTCAAAGAAACACAGATTTGGCTGCTTTTGAAGAATGCAGCAGGATATGCTCCTTTCCTCATGGGGCCTTGTTCCCTTTTAAGAAAGTTTCCATTGCCAGGTATTTCTGGTCTGTAGTTTATTCCTCCATAGTCATATTCCTCACACTACCTACTTCTCAATCTCAGGATGCAGTAAGGTGCTTAGTTATGAACTGAGGAATAAATGTATTACTGACTTCATATCTTGCAAGTTGGAGCATGGCAAGTATTACCTTTGCTTTCTTCTCTTTAATCTGCTGCCTTTGAGGAAGACCATGGCCCACAAAGAAACCTATGACATGGAGATCATTTGTAGACACTGAGATTTAGACAGCATCACTGACCAGAGTATTTTGATTTAACCGATCACATCATACCCAAATCTAAACTTAAGTTAGCAGGTTTGTATGACGGTGGCAAAGGGTGGAGTCCATTTTATTTTTAGATGACTCAGAAGTGTGTAAAGGTGGGCAAGTTCAAGTAGTTGTTATTGTGCTATTCTGTGTTTGGTAGCCTAAAAATCAGTATTTGGACTCCCAGACTGGCAATGTAGGCTGCTTGACACAGAAAAAAGAATTTGGTTATTTCTCAGTCCTAATGGACTGACTCCTTTACTTGAGGCTCTGAGGCAGCTTTGGTACCCTGCCAGGTCTAACATTTTCTAGCATTTGGCCGGCTTGGTTTTGTAAAGTCCTCCAACATCAGTATTCTTCTCTCAATTCTCAAAGGAGAAAGCAAGACATTGTGTATTCCAAGAAAATTCCCTTCCTAAAAACATTACAAATCACACAGGGGCTTTAAGGTTTTTAAGAACATAAGCTGCAGCATACAAGGGGTTAAATTACGTATATACGCCATGTCTTTCTTCTCTTAATTTCTAGCAACTCTGCATTTTCCATCTCCTAACAGTGCAAAAATCTTACATGGCTCAAGCAGTGGCTAATTAATAGATTTCTGAGAAAAGGCAGCCTCTGACAGTACCAGCTCTTCAAGTAAGGTTTTAAAACGTTTAAGCTGACACTTTCTGAACAATCAGGTAATAACCATTTTAGATTTCTTCTCTAGGGCAGGTACAGGCTATATAAATGGTGATGAATGAAAATACCTTACGGAAAACAGGTAATTTTATCTTGGAAAGGAATTTCAATTGATTAGTTGGCCAGCGTGGCCATAGCTGTCATCTCAAAGATCAAAAACTGCATTAAACAGCTCAGCAATTCTTTAGGTAAGATACAACCATCTGTAAAGACATTTACTATAGTGTAAAAATGTTTTATCTGCATCAGTTTAAGTTGTGCTGAAAGGACACAAAGTAACAGGCCAGAAATAACTATTTTTTCAGATTAGAGGCTTTTTGTAGTTGCACACTGTTAGGTACATTTAAAATGTATTATTTCAGACTAGCATATAAATTAATTGTTTTAAAACATGCTGATTTGCAATTTTAAATGGAACACACATCAGTTCCCCTACAGGCTTGCACTTGAGCTGTTTATTCAAACTGAAATCAACAGTTTCCTCATCTTCCCTGGTATTTTGACATGAGCTATATGTGCTCAGGCTAAACACACTGTTCTAAGAAACAGGTAGGTTTTCCTGTATTTCCTCCCCCACCACTGTCCCCCCATACAGGCAGACCCTCTTGGCCCAGGACAGACATTCATTCATTCATTCTCTGGCACAGGTTTGTGAGCCCTTGGTGTTGCTGAAGGACCAGTCTGAGATTATTCCAGACAAATCAGATTGCAGAACAGATTAGGGAAGCTCCAACAAAGGTACTCTGTTGGCTCTACCACAGGCAGAGATGAATGGACGGTGAGGGAATACCTAAAGCAGTCCAGCTGACTTTTAAGAATATCTGTCTACTGCATAACTTCAATCTACATACTTGTTTTTAACTGCTACAGATGTTCCTAGGACAGACAGACACTGCTTTTGAATTTATCCTGACATAAGTTTAGCAGAACCATCTCCAGTACTGGTTGTAATGACTTCAAAGAGGCCTAAAGATGAGCATTGGTGGACAATAGCATGATCTAGGAAAGAAAGGATACTGAAAAAGAAAACTTGTAAGACTGTGATGCACAGTATCAAGTTCTGTTACTTTTTTACCTCCTAACTGATACCAATGTAAGTGGATATCAAACATTTACATGCACATATGTTGCTTTTTCCACTGAAGAAATATTTTCCATGTTTCACTATCAATAATTTTTTCCAATCTTACTCCATCAAAGTATTTCCACTAGGATGACTTATATCTATCTAAAATACATCAAAAGTTACAGAATTTTTATATTAACAGAAATCATACAGTATTCAAAACTGCTTACAAACTTCTTAGTAAATACACTTACTATTCTAAAATCCCATCAGCAAATGAAGAAATGTCTTTAACTGGGATAATCCAAGCTAAAGTACACTAAAACACAGAAACATGAACAAAATATAGAAAAAGAATAAGTGAAGTTTGATTCTTTGCCAGACCAGCACAATTAGTTCTTCAAACTTCCCACACTTCTGAAAATCTTCTGTGTTTTAACAAAAAAGAAGAAAACATATATAAATTATGAAGCCAATCTTTAAAGTACGTACTTTTAATGAGTTGGAAAACTCACATGGGGGAGAATTTTAAGATGTTTTCTTAAGTGAGCTCAATATGAGTATTGACTTTTATTTTACCTGGAAGTAGACTGCAATTGCAAAACTCATCAGTTTACTGTTTTAATTGGGAGAAATCAACAGA
>VZTT01013778.1:21483-72765 GCA_013400855.1 Buphagus erythrorhynchus | reverse complement strand
GTGTTTGTGGAAGGGAAATTGGGGTTTCTTGCAGAGATCTTAGGTGGCATTCTTCAGCTTAGGAAGGATCAGTGACAATTGGAGATAAAGAAGGAGGCATTTTAGAAAGTGGAAATGGATTCTATGTAATGGAGTTTGTATCAGTCCTCTTGTTCCCCACATTTTCTTTAATAGGAAACACAAATTCACTCAGTGAAATAAAACATGTAAGAGATCCAAGCTCTTTTTTACTGAATTGCCTTCATTATTTGGCATATAGTTAGAGAACTCTACTTTTTTTTCCCCACCAGCCTGGAGGCAACTCATTTTGTAGAGTGGCACAGCTCAGTGCAGGGGCCAGCAGGAAACAGCTTCTGCCTTTCCAGAACAGGTTTTTTCCCCTATCAATAAAGAATGGTCTGAGTGGGATAGGAAGGTGAAGGGTCACTCTGTTCCCCAATTATCTGTAAATCATTATTTCTACCACCTTTTAAAAACATCCATTTCCTCAGCAAGGTGCATTTATGATGGGGAAAAAAAAGCTGTGTGTGATGAATAACCTCTTCCAAAAAAGGAGGAAATGCATGGAAATGATGGCTGTGAAGGCAGAGGAGCCACACCACCATGAATTTGTTGCATCCAAACTGTTTTAACGTGCTGGCATCTCCTCCTTTGTCCCATGGCTTTGAGCACAGGTTTTTTTTTTCACATCTGTTTGACCTCTGCATTTGCTGCAAACCTGAGCTACCCCCATTTCTCACAAGGAGAACAGAGGAGTGAGGCTTCCTTAGGCATTAAGGCAAGAGCTGTTCTGGTTTTACTCTTAAAAATACAACATTCACACATTTTATTCTATGATATTTTATACACTTCTTCAGTCTCCTCCAGACACTGAAGTACTTGATGAATTTTGAGTAACTGATTTGCAGCTCCAGCTGTTACAACTGAAAGCACAATTTCATCAGGCTCTCAGGTCACTTAATCCCACCCATAGCAAACTACAGCCAGGGCACTCCAGCCTGCTGTTTGTCTAATTTTTAATGTGTATAATTGACATCTGACATTGCTTGTGTAGGATCCAGGATATCCTCAGCCTCTGGTTCCCTTAAACAGTTTGAGAGCACAGAAATTGTCTTTCTGTTTTTCTGGTGATGTGTGCCTTGGATCGACTTGGTGAATATTTGTTGTTTGAAATATTGCTCCCTCAATTAATTTTGTATCTCACTGTATTTTGCAGCTGACATTTTTGCAGCTGTATTTTCACCCTGAGCAGCTGAAATCCTTGAGTTATGTTCATAGCTATGCTGTTCACTTGGTTTTTTTTTTTTTCTTGCCTAACATGAATAAACCATGGTGTTAAATGTTTGGAGACCTTCCATCTCCCCAAAGGAGAAAAATCTTCCCCTTGCTTGCCTGATTTCCAGCTTGTGTCTTGTTTTCTGCCAGCCAACGGGACCTCCAGCAGCCAGCTGTCCACACCCAAATCCAAGCAGTCCCCGATCTCCACACCCACCAGCCCAGGGAGCCTCCGGAAGCACAAGGTATTACGTTTCTTATACCTTACTACACCTCCTTCTGCCCCAGCCCCTCAGGTTTGTGTGACACTGGAGCCATGGCCATATCCTATGGAAGAATAACAGCAACTTCTGATGTTCAAACAGTGGAGTCTGGCCCTTTACCTGTGAAAGTTGTTTTTTTGGGCAAAGTGGTGAACAAAGCACTGGCCTGACTCTTCCCCTGGAGTTGTTGATGTGTGCTGGAGACTATCCAGAGGGATCAGGGGAGACAACTTAACCATGAGCTTGTACCACCATTTGAAAAAATTCATTGATGGATGTGGTTTCATGTAAACCCTCCTGTCCTGAAAAGCCTCAAGTGTTGGCAAATCAGGCCCATTAAACAGCAGAAGCAATGCAAATGTTACTGGAGCTCTAAGACATCACTTTAATGATGCTCCTCAAGATTTTTTTTTTTTTAATTATTTAAGGCCATGCTCTGTTTTACAGGAAGCAGGTGATTCTTACAGCTGGTGTGGAAAATGTGTTGTGGAACAGTAGCTGGTCACAAACAGCGTGGCCAACAGGTAGCACAGCATCCTGGCAGAGATCAGGAAACCTGTGCTAGCTCATGGATAATTCATGTATTGATTTATTTAAAAGGTACAGCAGCTGTCACAGCATTTTCAGTTCCTGTTATTCAGGGCCCCTCTGACTTTAATTTCCTTTGCACTTCTGGAATAGCCACAATGCTGCTTCCAACAGCTTTCACTTGATATGGGAATTGGAGCTTGGACACAAATGTAGGTGTGAGAGGAAGTCTGGAGGGTTTCTCTTTGCTAAACAGAATGTTCCTCTCAGCCTGACTTTGAAAGCATTGACCCAAACTTTTTGAAGGGTAATTAAAAAATTCTGGTGGTGCTGAGGTTTTGCAGCCAGCAGCCACGTGGAACCCACTGTGGGCTCGACTGCAGGGGTTGAACTAATTCTGTTTAACAAAGGCATAGCTGAATCCAAATGAAAACTGTGTTTTCCTCGGGACCTCACTCTGTTCTCAGCTGCTCAGCTTCTCTAAGTTTGAGAAAACACACCGAATTTAACACAATGTCTCCAGATTAATTATTAATTTATAATTCAGAACAGAATCTGGCCCATGGTGTGAGTTCATCAGTTCAGCAGAAGTAATGCTGCAAACTGCATCCTTTGCTTCAGCATCAGGGACACAAAATATTTTCCAAACTTTCCATCTCATTTAGAACTTTGGAGATGAGGATTTGTTTCTTGGTCAAGACAAGTAAAACTCGCCTTTTTAATGTTTCATGTATATTTTCAGCTGGCTGATTTATGACCTTTCCAGTGCAGCCCTGAGACCATTTGTAATAGATGGTGACTGCTGAGGGCAAAGCCAACCCAGCTAGGATTTTCTCCACTAAGTTAAGCCAATCAGAAAACACAAATGCAGCATTTTAGGTTACCAGAACATTCATGCATCATTGTCTTTCTCCCAGGAGCAATTTCCTGCTTATGATGAAATCGCTTTTCTTTTTTCCCCTTAAAGCTCAAGTGATAAATGCTTAGTTTGAGTTCACCACTAAGTCCTATTTTACCTCTTAATATCAAGATTTCTGTGAATTTCCTCCCTGAATATTTGGGTTTTTCTTCATTTTGCTCACGGTTATTACCTGTATGTGGGTCAAAAAGAGTTCAAAAAGGTCCCAGGAGAGCTTTAGCCCTTGAGCTGTATCTTGTCCCACACAGAACTTTAAACAAATGGAATAAAATGGTTACCCTAGAAAGAGACACTGGAAAAGCTTTACATTGAGCACTTGATCCAAATAATAAACTTGGGATTACTTTATTAACTTTTCCAACTGATTAGAAGTTACTTAAAATAAAGAGTAAACCATGGAACATGTGATTTTCCTGGAGATTTGTCCTGAGGGCAGCTGTCAAACCGAGGTAAGACTCTTTATTGTGGACTTAGGTTTAAAGAGATGTGTTTAAGGCAAGGTGCTGCTTTTTCATGCATGTGCTGGAATGGACACATTGATCCAGAACAATAAAAAAACCACTTCTGGAACAGTCATCAGGAACAGAGATGCTCTTGCTCCTCTGTGCAAGGAGCCTGCCTTGATTTTAGCCTGGATTTTAGCATTCCACCCTCGGAGCTGCCAGAACTGAGCCACTCAGCTGCTTCCTTCTGCATGGCCAGGGCTGGGAGCTGATGGTGAGGGTTAACATTTCCTCCTTTCTCCCTACAGGACTTGTACCTGCCTCTGTCCTTGGATGACTCGGATTCCCTTGGAGACTCCATGTAGAGCAGCACGGAGTGAAATGTCCAGATTGCATTTGGGATACAGCAAAGTACCTCTGCCAAAACAAGCAGATAGGTGACTGGTGCTTTCAAGTCAAAGGACACACGGTTAAATGTCATTTTTGTTCTGTGATTTCTCCTCTCTGTGCCACAAACCAACACCTGCCAGTCTTTAGAGATAGAGGGATACCATTCTTCTGAGTCACAGGGGTGCAAAATGGGCATTGTGAGAAATTTGGGGCCGTTGTGCCAACGATTCCGTGCATTTCCCATTTTCTTCTATGATTTCTTCTTCTTCTGCTGCAGCCATGTGGTTTTCCTGGTGTTAGTAGAGTAGCTCCCCTAGAGGTGTGCAAATGGAGCCCTTGCTGAGCAATTTGCAAGCTGGAGCAGAGCAGATGATGTTCTCCACCAGTGCAAACTGCCAGCCTCTGCCAGCTCACTGCTCCTCATTCATCCTCTTTTTATAAAAGCCCCAATTTTGGCACCTGCATTCCAACTGCTCTTGGTTTTACTGTGGAGGGCAGGAAGGGAATTTCTAGTTTGATGCTTAATATGCCAGCAGAAGCTTGGATGAGGTTAGGAGTGATTGTGTCAGATGCTAAGTAAGGTTAGTACAATAATTCAAATGATTCAAATTTTTTTTTTTGGTTTTGTTTCTTTTTAATAATTAAGCAAAAAAACGTAAATCAGCTGAGTTATCTGGAGTAGAACACCTTCCACATGCAATCCAAGGATGCTGCTAGCTGGGAACAAATATTTATACCTCCCCTATGGTATCTCTCTATCTCTGTTTGTAACAGTAATGCCTTGTGAACAGCCAACACTGAAAACACTGTGAGAATTTGTTTTCAGGTTTGACACCCTATAGGTCACTTTTTATAGCAAAAAATCAATACACTTTTTATAGAGGAAAACCTTGTATCTGTGTTTTGTGAGTAAGGATTCAAGCTCCTTCTTTTTTATAAAAGCTGGTAATTTTCTTTTGTTTAAAAAACACGTTCAGAAAAAAAAAAGTACAAAAAAAACCAACCACAACTGCAGAACAATAATATCAGCAACTCAGTTTAGAAATCTTGTCATTGCTGCCAAAACAGACACTTGTAGGGGGGGAAATGGTCAATTCAAAATATTGAATGTTTTGATAGTTTTTGTAATGTTTAAGACTACGTATTTGGTTTTTTACACTTCAGTATTCCTAACTATGGCCAGATTCTCTACTTATATAACAAATGAAGTTTTGTGGTGTTCTAAAACCCGTATTTTAAGAAACTCTTCTATCTGAGAAAAACAAACTCGCTGTATTTAGAGGAAGCTTTTGCTTTTATTAATCAGTAATGCCTCCTCCAGAATGCAAAGTTCATCTCCTCACGCAGGGCTGGTGGTTTTTACTGTGCCAAAGCTTTGTCCTAGGCCAGCTGCCACTGCCTCCCTCCCTCATGGACTAAGCTTTGATGCAACTGATTCTTGCAGAACTTTACCTAAATGAAATCTGTGCAATCAAGTCTTTTTTTGTTGCTCTATTTGCCTTTTTTTTTTTTTCCCAACATAGACACCTACTCCCTGTTGCCTTGCAACCCCTTGTGATTAGGATGGATTTTATCCTTGTGATGTTTGATGCTCCATGAATGCTGGGTTGTTCCCAAAGCCACTCCACCTTTTGTTTGCTTGCATTGCTGGGGTGAAACAATCTGTGCAGGCTGCATCTTTCAAGGCTCATGTGATCATAATTATAATGCAACTTTTTAAAAGACATTTATCAGAGAGAGGCCAGGATTGGGAATTGTCAAGGGGTCAGAGTTATCATGCACCAAATTTGCACCTAGTAGTGTTAGTGCATGATCATTTACACCCAGAATTTTTGCACAAGAAACCATTTGTTCTCACTGATAGCTTCATTTGATTGAATAACTCTCTGACTGCACAACTGCTAACTGGTCATTTTAAATATTGTAAATAGAATCCTGGGGTTAGTTCACAGGCTAAGGGCTCCTGTTGAGGGTTTGTGGGGGGGAGGATGGTGCTGTGGACAAAGCTTGGGTGCAGTAGTCAGCACACCTCTCAGCCCTTGGCATTGCTGAATTTTGTGTCTGAATGGGAGCAGGTCTCTGAGTAACCCTGTGCCTCAATCTGTCTGTCTGTCCCTGCAGGGACAGCTCTGTTCTACCTCACTGGGGGTTGTGAGGCCAAATGTTGGTTAACATTTGTCAAGTGCTTTCAGATCCTCTAACAGAAGGTGCTGAAATATTCTGGGTGCAGATTTGGTTATGGGTGCTAATTTTTGGCTGTTTAATCCTGTGAGTGCTACTGCAGACATTGGTCACGAGCAAAAAGGACTTTTTTAAGCATAAGGATGTCAAAGGCCTTGGTTATGCTAATAACAATATTATTCACCAGAGCTTTTGTCTTAGGGAAAGCTTTAGTGGGACACATAATTTGACATGCTTTTACCCTTTCCCCTGTCCTGTTGGTGGAAATCTCAGAGTCCCTCCCTGAGTCCCTGCCTTTCCAGGGACCCTGAGCAGTAGCCATGGATGGACTGGAGTGGCAGCCCAGGGTGTTGTCACACAGGGACAGAGGCCATTCCTGTCACAGTCAGGGTGAGCCTGTCCTGCCACGTGTCCTCAGATAAACCAGGAGACCAGCCATGCAGTCCCATCCAGGTTCTCTTGCTGCTCAGTGCAGGACATCCACCAGGAATCCCAAATCTTTGCTCTCCTGGGCTGATCGCCGCAGCCTGAGCTGCTGGAGCTGCTGGTGGGAGGGAAGGAATCTGGGAGATGCTTTCACCCAGTGTCTGGGAGTGCAGTTTGTGTAAGAGAAAGGATCCCAAGGGAGGAATGGTCCTTTGTTTGGATGGTTTTGAGAAGGGATTCCTCTCCTTCCTGCCAAAAGCTCTGTTTGGTTATTTGGAGATGCTTTTCCTGGTGGAGCATCACTAAGGAGTCACTGAGCTCTTCCTCCTGAGCTGCACCTGGTGACACATCTAAAACCTGATCCTGCCAGCTCTGCCTTGGGAATGCAGCTTTGTTTGCATAAGGATCATCCTGTGGTGGGGCTGAACCCAGAAATTCCTTCAGGGAATTAGGGGGACCTTGAAAAGGCCTAAAAGAATTAAAATAAATTGTTCAGTGGGAAAAATAGCCATTCAAACCAGCAGAAGCCACAAAGAAAACAGGGTATGAGGTCGAACTCCCAAGTTTTAAGAAGCAATTTTCTAGGTAGAAATGCCTGGGCAGTAGAAGTCAGTGAGGATTTCAGCTGTAGCATAGAGTGAAGTCTGTATAAATGCCAATATTGCATGAGTTCTTGTACAGAAATGCATGTGGAATGTTGCATACATTCAGAACTAGTTATCTTTGGCTTTGTAGGATCCCTCATCTAGATTTGAATACAAGGAGAAACAGTGCACAGGCATCAGATTTTAGTTATTTAAACAGAAGGACAGCCCTGATTCAGGAAAGAACTTCAAAGCTTAAATTTTAGCACGTGCTTTACTCCTGTTGAGTTTTCACGAGATTTAGCTTGGGTTTGGGCAGAAAGCTTTCCTGAACTGCTGTGAATTAGTAATTACTTCCAATATACTGTAGCAATTTCAGTCCCTGTCGAGATCCTGGAGCAGATTATAGTAATTCCACTATATACTCCAGAGTTCACCTTTCATATTTATTTTTTTTTAACATTTACAAGCACATAAAGCTCCATATGATATAAGGATTTGCCATATTAATTCTGCTATAAAAACCCTGTCTAATTTGCCTCATGAGGCTGCCTTTAGTGCTTTCAGAGACTAATTGAATCACTGAGACTATATTGTTTTAAAACAATGCAGTATTTAAAAACAAATTGGAGAAACTCTTAAAGTAGCAGGGCTTTGTTTCTTTGAAATCTGCCTTTATTCAGTATAATTTAGCAAATTTGTATATAGAGATCCCTGTTTCAGACACAGTCATTAGGAAGGAATAACACAGACTGAGGGGTTTAACATTTTTACACTCAGGTGATGGTCTTGACTGTATAAGATGAGAGCAATGCAGTAAAACCTTCAGCCTTGGGATTTTTATCACTTAAAGCATTTATAATCCTCAAGTTTCTGGTTTAAAGCCTCATCTGGTATAAGATTTGGAGTTAGTTCAGTTCCACCAGCTAAATATCTTGAAGTGATTTGGAAAGAGTTTGGTAATGGGATTTCACTTCGTGGTGGGAGTTGGAAGCAGCTTTTCCTTACCACTGTCTGTGTTTCCAATATCTGCACATTATTTATGGTCTTCTCAGGAGCTAGAAACACTAATTGTGTTATTTCCATAGACAGTAGAAGAATCCTGCTTAGAAAACAACTTCCACATCTCTCTCATGCTCAGCTAACACACGTGTAGGCATACAAAAAAACCACACACTTGGTCGAGCTGCTGTTTCTCTCTCATTTGCTTGTTCAGTACTTTTGAAGGAGAAAAAAGGAGATAGAACCAAAAATCGTGGCAAACAGCAAAGCAGTGTTACACCCAGGCATTTCCAATGGGAAACAAGGGCATTAAAGTGTTAGTCTCTCCTTATCCATGTGGATAACATTTTCTAGGATGCCTTGTCTTTGCTATTTCACGCCTTTGAGGTCAGTGCTGCTCTTCCTGCTGCTTCCCAGCACATCCTGTGGGAATGCTCTGGAATTCCAGGCTGAATCCCTACCCAGACACTGTTCCAGGGACAGCCATCCCTGGAAGTGGCATCTTCTCTGCAGGGGCCCAGTGTGGATTTTCCAGTCAGAGCCTTCCCCAGTGTGCTGAGAGTGATTTTGTCACTGACCTCGGTGCCCCACAGCCATGCAAAGCAACAGAGTTCTCTTTCACTGTAGTAGGGGCAGAATAATTTTTAGAGAAAGGGATAAAAAAATAGCCAATTAAAGTAGATATAAAATTAGTCTAGAAAGCGTCTCCTCAAGCTAAGACAATCCATAACCAGAGAAAAGCTCTGTAGGGGTGTGTTTGCCACACACCAGGTTCTGGTCACCACCACAGTGGAACAAAACATCTTTTTCCTCGTGGTGACTTAGGCTCCAGGTTATTTTTCTGGTTGCTGATGGAAGCAGGCTGGGACAGTGTTTGGGACTGGTGAGGTTCTTTGTAGAAATGGATGGCACAAGATGAGGATCTTTTTTCTGTGTATCTAAAGAGTCAGGTCAGTCCATGCAACAGGACAAGTGCTTTCCACAAGACACCTGGAGGAGATGCAGCTAAAACCCCACCTTGGTGTGAGTGATGCATCATGATGAGAGCAGGAAGGTGAAGACTTTAAGTGCCTTCTGACATCCCTTGGGCTTCAGAAGCAGGACTGTGCATGTGCCCAGCAAGGCCTAGGGTTCAATGGCCTTGCCCAAAGGACACAGGGCACACTTTAATTCTCGAGATATTTAGCCCATCTCTTGAAAATTGCTGCCTCCAGAACCACAGATTTCTACTGGCTGATGCCTCTGTCATCAATCTGCATGAATCTGAGCCTCCCCACAGTATCTCAGGAAATGTTAAAGCTCAGTCCTGTGTCTCACAGCTGCTCCTCACTGTGGAGTGAACAGGTCTGGGTTTGCTGCAGTGGTGGTGGATTCTGCTGTTCAGATGTTCTTCATCCTCCTCCCTCTGCCCCTGGCTTGAGAGCTGGTTTCTCCTGGTGCCTGCAGGTTAAAGGCTGGGAGCAGCAGTGGATAGACCCCTCTTTGTTTTGTTTTGTTTCCTCTGGAACAGTTCTAGTCAGTGATGATTGAAGGTCTGAGGCCAAGCTGACAAACCCATGTTTTAACAGGGAGAGGGGAGATTTTCAGGGAATAGAAGTGTGGATGGAAAGGGGGATGGAAAGGCTTTTTCCAGCAATGCCATTGCACAGCTGCTCTGACAGGATCCCAGCTGCAGGCCATGGTTTCACCTACAAGTGAAAATGTGGAATTTTGGGGTCACAGACCACTGTCCATCCCTTGGGACACTGCTTAGAGGAGGTTAAACACATCAGCACCTATTTTTGGCCAACAGATGAGCTTCTGAGCACATGAGAATCAAACCTAGTGGATTCAGCAGTGGGGTTTCAGAGCCATTGGGGTTTCAGAGCTGTTGGGGTGTCCACAGCTCTGGACAGATCACTTCTCCTTGTGCCATGGTGTCCCAGTGCACAGAGGGCTGGTCCCAATTTCCCTCCACCTGCAGAGTGCTTTGAGATAAGCTGATACAAAGAGCTTGGTTTTAAAATATATTCATTGCTCAGCAGAGTCTGAACACCTTATAGAAGCAAACTGTGTCTCTGGCAGGTTTCTCACAGACATCTGGCTCTCTCAAAACTCTGCTGTAAAAATGCTTAAAACTTTCAGTCATGGTGAAAGACAGACACCTCATTTTTAGTTCCCCATCAAAACCATGGGGGAGCCAGCAACATCCCTGGGAGGAAGGAAATACCCTCATCCATCATACCCTGATCCAGCAGCCTAAATACAGCCCCCACTGCCCCTCTTTTTGTTAGATGTACGTGCACATATCAGGGGCAATTCGTGCTAGTAGTCAAAATATGGGCCCTGTGTTTACAAACAGTGAATAAATCTAATTATTTCAGTGGCTTTCTACCAAGAAAACAGTGGGCCAGGTGTTGAAAACCTTGTTTAGAAAGGGTTCATGGCCAGATGTCTACATGGGAGAGAGCTGCCTTGCAGTGTCCTTGCTTAGTGCACTTGAAATCACTTCTTGTGACTCTTGCTCTTTATCTCCATGAACTCAGGACTCTCGAGCCAGTTTGGAGGTTCCCTAGGTCTGACAGTTTATCACTCAAACTGAAGAAAAAGGAGGATGCTCAAAGGGAATTAACAAATCTTGGCAGTAATTAATCTGTCAGCTGAAGAAAAGAAAAGTTGGCATCATCAGGGAAAGATGCCAGGATGGAAAACACAGGAAATGAAGGGAAAATCCTTTAGAGGAATGGTGGGGGATGTTTGTTAGGAGGTGGGGGTAGGTACTGAGTCATGAAATGAGCTGGAGCTTCAGAGAAAACCCAATGGCAGGGAGAGCACGAGGCACAGCACAGGACATGTCAGTGCCACTGATGTGTGGGAATAATGAAAGATGAAAGCCAAGAAATTCTGGGGACAAACAAAGAAGGAGACTGGGGCTAACTGAGGATCTGTGGCTTGGTATGGACAGAAGGGCAGCAGCAGCAGCAGCTCCTGGCTGTGGTTGAGAGTCACTGTCCCTGCAGGTACCTGGGCCAGGGGTAGTGTCTGTCCAGAGCACTGTCTGTCCCTCTCTCCTTGGCAGAACTAAGGCAAACCTGGCTGCAGGCAGGAGGATTTGGTGTGAGCTCCTCTCCTGCCAGCAGCACCATCCCCCAAAGGAAGATCCAGCCCTGGGCTGAAGGGCAGCACCAAGCTGTGGGTTGGGTTTATCTGCACTCCTGCCTGTGTCAGATCAGAAACAGATCAGAAATCACTGCTCAGCACCAACCTGGCACTCTGGGGAATGCAGGAGAATAATGAGGGCACCTCAGAGCCTCCCATCCCTTCCCACAGAGCTCAGCAAACTCTGGGCAAAGTGGCAGCCAGGGTGAAAAGCCAGGACACGCTCCTGGGGGGTTTCCTGGGTTTGCTGTGTTTGTTTGTGTTTGTTTGTGTTTGCTCACAGAGGTGAGGCTGGTCTTGCCCAGGAAATGCCCAGCCCCTGTGTGAGAGCTGCTGCAGCCACCACAGCAATGGGAAGTCTGTGCTGAACAAGGGCATCTGTGTTTAACACTGGTTTTCTAATGAGATCTTTTTCCTGAATTCAGTTGAGTTATAGTGCTTGTGAATTTAATCCTAGACCACAAAATAACTGACTTATCCAAACACTTTTTTTGCTGTATCGTCTCAGATTATTTTTTTTTGTTGCATAAAGATTGCATCTCTTTTATTTCTATAAATTCTCAGACACTCAATATAATGCAAATGGAACCCAATACACCTATTTTTCTGCTGCTTTACCCAGGCAGAAGCTCCTCTGTAATTAATTTATGAATCTATTTGGTCCAAGGTTGGTCTCCTATTTCAAAGACTGATTACTGTTGATAATTCTTGTGTGATTGATTACTTGAGTGCAGATTCAGTTTCCTGGGTGACAGCTGCAGCCTTTGCAGAGAAAACCTCACTGACCCCAGTTATAAAGTGATCTCTTGTATGGACCTCGAATAGCAAGTTATAGATGGGAGATATTTTGTGTAGTTTAATTATACTTAATGATAAGGCTGAAATAGTTTGTTGAAATACCTTAAAAGTTCTAAAATTGAAAATTAAACAAGGGACCTCAGCAAATCAGGGCCTCCTCTATATTTTTTGCTTCTAAAGTGTGTTGGGTTTATCTCACTTTACTCTCACTCAGCCTACCAATAGACATGCCCTGAGCCCAGCAGGTTTATGGAACTAGAAGTAGTATTTCTATTTCTACCAGTATTTTTCTACTCTAGTCCCAGCTAGTACCAGGCAGAATAGAGATTTATGGTTGGTTTGGTTTTTAGAGAAAAAGCATTGCCAAGTGTCTCTGGAATAAAAGGGAAGGTTCAGTTCATTTTAGGTGACTCATCTAAACTCAAGGCTGCTTTTGAGTTTTATCCAAGCTGGTCCTTCCATCTCTCTTTGCAAGAGTTATATATAGGAAATGGAGCTAAACTGGAGTCACATTTGCACAGTGGGGCTGCTGCAGAGCACAGGGACTCACCTGGCACGTGCAGTCAGGATGGAA
This sequence comes from Buphagus erythrorhynchus, assembly GCA_013400855.1. Classification (NCBI taxonomy): domain Eukaryota; kingdom Metazoa; phylum Chordata; class Aves; order Passeriformes; family Sturnidae; genus Buphagus; species Buphagus erythrorhynchus. The sequence goes on along the minus strand of VZTT01013778.1, from coordinate 60,244 downwards.
CACGGTGGTGACACCTGGTCAGAACCAAACCCTGGCTCTGATCCCTGACTTCTGGGAAACCCATGCACAGGGTCAGACTTAGGAAATCCCTGTAAGGGACCAAATGGATCCCAGCCTTGGGTCCAGGCCCAGTTCTCAACAAGAAAAAATTTATTTTCAGAGAATCCCTGAGAAACATTTTGTGGGGTTTATTTTTGTTGTTGTTTGGATTTTGGGGTTATGTTGGGGGAGTATTTTGTTATTTTTTTTTAACTACAGCATGGCTGCTTTTCTCCATCTGCTTCCAACCACTGCAGAGCAGGTATGGATGGACTTGTAATTCACTTTCCTTAGCAGGTGGCAGGGGAAATCCTGTGATATTGTGTTTCCTTCTCATGCTGACCATACAGTCACAGGGGGGTTGCAGAACACACAGCTTTTTTTCCTTTCTCTCCCTCTCTTTAAGACAGAGGAGCTTTTTCCAGATTTAGTGTGATGTCTAATGATACATCTGCCTAAAAAGAAGAAAGTCTAGGGAATTAATTGCACTGCTAATGGTGTTTTTAGATATGGTGAAGCAGGAGTATTGAAGTAAGAACCAGGAAGCCTGTGAGTTACAATTACATGCTGAATTCTGACATGTGAAATTGTTGTTAGTTTGCTTTTTATTTAAATGATGGGTGATCCAAGTAGCTTCAGCACCGTGGCAGTCCTAGTACAGCTGTGATTAGCAATTAGAAGACGCCCAGGGTCTTTTGGAAAGAGAAAACCTGTCTAGCCAAATCTATTCTCTGAGATGACACATTCCCCTCCATAATTCTCTGGATTTTGTGACACTGTCTAGTCTGGAAGCACAGGAAAGGAGGATCAGCCTGCTGGCTTTGCTGTCACTAGCATTTTTCTTCTTTCTCAGTTACAAATCCTGTCCCAAGCTGAGGTGAGCAGCTCCCATCCCCTCAGCCTGAGCTCCTCACTGCTCTTGTCTGGAGAGCAGGAGCTGCCTTTGTTCAGGACCCTGGAGCTCCAGTGGTGCTGAGGGAGGGAGATGTGACCTGGAACCTGACCATGGATTAGGGAGGGAGATGTGACCTGGAACCTGATCATGGATTAGGGAGGGAGATGTGACCTGGAACCTGATCATGGACTAGGGAGGGAGATGTGCAGCTGACCTGGAACCTGATCATGGATTACTGTCTTAGGCCATTCATCAAATTTGTGTGATTTCCTCATTAACAAAGCTGCAATATAATATAACTGAGAGGCCACTTTCATTTTTCTCTTGTTGTTCAGAGGGTGGGGGTTGGAGGGGCAGCTGGGTTTAAAGTTTAGCTGGTATACTTTAAACTCTGTGTACATAACCTTGGAGGACACGGGGGTGGGAAGGGGTCCGTGGTTATTTTGGTGGGATTGGTAAACTTCAGGATGTTTTTGTTTAAAGAGTAAGGTATTTAATTAATGACATTGTACAAAGAGCTATTAATTTAAATGGTGCTTTTGTTCTCCTACCCCAGACCTGTCTAACCTTTCTTTTTGGCAAGCCTGCAGCAATGCTGATCATGTTGACTTTTGTACCTTGGGGGAGTGTGTGGAAGGGGAGGGGAAATGCTTTTCTCTTCAGACAGATAACGTTGCCCATAGTTAACTTCCTGCTTGGATACATACCTTGAATTCCCTTTATGCTGAATTTTTATGTGAAGGTCTCTTCAAAGGGACAGAACAAGCAGAGGTTATTCCAAAAGATCTCAACTGTATCATCTTGTAATATATTGCAGCTTTATGCCAATGATTCCTTGCTTACCTGTACACAGTCCATGCATGTTTTGAACTAATTTTGCATTCTCCATTTGTGGTGAGTTATTTAGCATTTTAACCACCTTTTGTGCCATTCAACTTGTACAGAAAACATTTTTATTGACGTTTTAAAGGGAGGGGGAAGAAAATAAAAAGACCCCTTCTGCTCTCTAGTTGTAGGTAGAACTCAGTTACTTAGCAAACAGATGTAGATGAGTGGTTGTAGTGTTAGAAATGTTGGCTTGCTCGTGAACAAGCTCTTGAGAGTAAATGCATGGTCCTGTACCTCTCTTTTCTTAATTAGCTCTTCCTTTCCTCTTGGAAAGATTCTCTCTCTCTCTCTCTCTCACCCTCTCTCTTACTCTTTGTCTCTCTCTCTCTCTCGTGGTTGTAAAGTACAGATTTGGGCATAAATAAAAAGATAAATGACCAGGTTTGAAAAGCAGTTCTCAACAGGTTCTCTTGGGGAACGTTATTTCTCGCAGTGCCTTGCCTTGGCAAGATCAGATCCAACTTCCAGGGTACAGCAGGTGGAGATCAGACCCCTCTGATCAGTGCCCTCTGATCAGTCCCCTCTGATCAGACCCCTCTGATCAGTGCCCTCTGATCAGTCCCCTCTGATCAGACCCCTCTGATCAGTGCCCTCTGATCAGTGCCCTCTGATCAGAGCCCTCTGATCAGTCCCCTCTGATCAGTCCCCTCTGATCAGTCCCCTCTGATCAGTCCCCTCTGATCAGTCCCCTCTGATCAGTCCCCTCTGATCAGTGCCCTCTGATCAGACCCCTCTGATCAGTCCCCTCTGATCAGACCCCTCTGATCAGTCCCCTCTGATCAGTCCCCTCTGATCAATCCCCTCTGATCAGTGCCCTCTGATCAGTGCCCTCTGATCAAACCCCTCTGATCAATCCCCTCTGATCAGTCCCCTCTGATCAGACCCCTCTGATCAGTCCCCTCTGATCAGTCCCCTCTGATCAATCCCCTCTGATCAGTCCCCTCTGATCAATCCCCTCTGATCAGTCCCCCACTCTGCTGGAGCTGGGCAGTGACTCCAGCCTTTGGAAGTTTGGCTCTGCTGGAGGGTGAGGTGCTGCTGGGCCACTGCAGCTGAGGCAAGAGAGGCAGGAGCAGTGCTGGCCATGGCCTCCACTCCTGGCAGTGGTGGCTGTCCCTGGGACTCGTCCCATGGCCCCTGATTTGCGGAGTTTGCACACACTTTTGATTTTCCTGGATACACAGCGAGGGGGTGGGGATGGGAAATGGGAATTATGTTGTTGGGGGGGTCTGTAGACAACTCCTTCTCCACACTCCCGAGCTCTGAGTTGAGCACAAGGGGCTCCTTGTTTATTAGCTGTGGTTCTGTTGGCAGTGGAGGACAGAAAACGGGCAGAGTCTTGGAAAAGATGGGGTCACTCACAAAGATGCATTTTGTAAGAAATGGACTTAAAGAAACCCCAAAAAGTCGTGCCACAAAATCACAAAGTGTATACCTAGATCCACACCTCTATTCCCTATGGCTCTTCTCCCTTAACAGAATTTCCTTTTGTCAGAAGATTTGACTAGGAAAAAATTCCATTTTTGTGAGGTGTTGTGAACTGTTTTTACTACTTGTAATAACCATCCCGGGTCTGAGTATTCTTGTAAAGCAATGCCATGCAGCAGAGAACCTGTCCACTTTATAGCTTTGCTCTCAATATTTGTTACTCATTGTTTTCTCATCTAAATGTACATTTGCAAGATGTGTGTAATGTCATTTTCAAAAAATAAAATTTGGTTTCAATATTTAGGCCGATAAAAACATTTCTGAGGCTTTTATTTGTCGAGTGTGTGTTGACTGTGACTTGTGAATTACAGAACACTCATTCATTTTGATACCTCAGCTTTCCCAAATCTGCCCCACTTGTATAAAAGCAGAAAAAAAAAAAAGGAAAGAGGCTGGGGAGGGAATTTGATGCCCCTGAATTAATTAAGATACAAATCTGCCTGACTGAAGCAGCCCAGCTTATGCAGGGACCCATCCTTTTGCCTAAAGGGATGAGCTCTGTGTGGGTCCCAGTCTGAGAGAAAAGAGGAAAATAAGGGCAGCTCTTTCCCTGTGTGAGCACTGCAGATAAAACCGTGGATTCAAAGCAGCAAAGGTGGCCCCCATCTGAACCCTGCCCTGGCATCCAGGGCCTGGGCAAGGCTTGAGCAGTCCCACACGAGTTTGGGGAAGTGTGGTGAGATTTGAGAGCTGCACTGTGTTTGTCCTGCCTTCCCACACAGTCCTGAAAAAGCTCCAAGTTGTCCTTTCCCAGCCTCTGTCAGAAGCACAGTGAGGACAAAAGCTTTCTTCCCTGTGAGCCCTGAGAAACAGTAATAAGGTTTAGGCTACCAAGCCATCACCCCTCCTGGCAAAGTGCTGGCACCTATTTGTGCCTAGACAGGCCAGAGCAGCACAGACACTGCAGTTCTGTTTGCCACATGGAACAAAATGCAGTTCCCATCATGAAACCAGGAGAAAACCACTCTCAGAGCAGCCTTGATGCAAATGTGCATGGGCTGAAACTGAAGAAAATGTTGTCACAAAAGCAGAACTGAGTACTTTAGAAAACTGTCTGCTTGTGTTCCCGTGCACTTGAGGAGCCAACAAAACACCCTGGTGTCTCTTCCAGGGGCTGTGTGTTGGTCAATAAAATCTTGGAGGAAGTGCTCCTGCCCATGAAAAATGTTCTGAAAATGGCAGATTTAAAACCTGCTGTGTGCATCTATCACAGCTATTCTAGGGCTCTGGAGAGAGCTAAAAGGAAATCTAAATGCTGGTAGTATGGCACCCCCAGCCAGCACTGCAAGCCATTGGAAATGATGCTGCTGTCTTAGCAGGAATTCCTCTGGCACATACAGAATCACTCTAGATTTACTGTCGTGTCACTGAGAGTAAAATTCAGCTTCCACAGCCCGGCCTTCCTGCTGCATCAGCCTGGATCTAGACAGAAATGAACATCAGAGATCCTGGAATGTGTTGGTACTTCAGAGCAGTGAAAGTGTTTGCTCCTGAAAAGTCTCAGTCCCAGTGAGTCAGCCTTATGTGGTATCAGTGCTTGGACTGAAGTAACTTCTGGCCTGCTTCAAAACCCCTTGGCTGCTGTCTTCTTCTTTTCATGGTTTGTGAAGACAACACAGAGGAGGATTTTAGATCACTTGATATGATGCTCAGCATCTGTGTTCAGATTTTGGGCTTCTTGAGACTGGGGTATCAAATTCGGAGTTTTACCCTGCTCTCTACTGCTCCCTTTTACCATCTGCCATCAAATCTTGTGATTTATAAAGCTTTTTTCAGGTTGTCACCCCAGGCTGGCTCTGTGCTGTGCTCCAGACAACACACCAGGCAGTGCTGGTCCACCTTCTAAAGCAGAGGTGCTTTAGAAAGGATGGGAGTGACCATAACCACAGGGACATTCTCCAGGGAGCTGTGAAAACCCCTGAGTGGGATAAACACCCCAGTGGCACTGCTTTAATTGTGTCAGTGCTTTGTCAGCCTCATCAGGCTGACCTGCATCTTTAGCTGCCTTAAAAACTTATTCATAAGCTTTTAATATTCATATATTCTGAACATAAGAGACCTGACAGAGTTCTCTAGCCTGGTTTTGGCTGGGGGAGAGTTAATTTTTGTCCCAGTAGCACCAACTCCAGGTGTTGTGGTTTGCAGTCAGTGTGAGGATAATGTTGGTAACACACTGTTGTTTTCAGTCATGGCTAAGCAGTGTCTATGCTCACACTTCTCAGCTTCTCATGCCCTGCCACTGAGGAGATTCAGGGGCACAAGGAGCTGGGAGGGGTCACAGTCAGGACAGCTGACCCCAGCTGACCCAGGGATATTCCAGACCATCTGGAGTCATCAAATAAACAGAGGGAAAACCATCCATGGGCTGGACAACTGCATTGTGCATCACTTTGCTTTGTACATTGTAATACTCTTTTGACATCATGATGATGGTTAGTTTCTTCCTTTCTGATGCATTAAAATATCTTTATCTCAAGCCACGAATTGTCTCCCTTTCACCCTTCTGACTCTCTCCCCATCCCCTGGGAAGGCAGAGAGCAAGTGGCTGTGTGTGGCTGGGGTTAAACCAGGCCACCTGAGATCATCCCCCAGTGTGATGGGGCAGGGGCTGAGCTGGGCAGCACTGGCAGAGTCCTGGAGGCAGCACAGATCCCTGGCTCTCTGATGTGACCTCGGTGCCTTTGGGGACAGGGCAGGGTCCCTGTGAGTGCCACAGCCCATGGAAGAGAACAGCAGAGGAAGCAGAAAGACCTTCCAGAGGCACTGACATCTGCTCAGGTCTTCAGGGTTGGTGCAACAGGAGAACTCAGCTGCTCTTCTTGGGGACAGGAGGGGGACAAAGATGCCACTCTGACATGGCCTCAGTTTTGCTGAAAAATAAGGCACCAATTCCAATATAAGGTTGAATTAGCACAGGACACAAGCCTGGCTGGAATAAGCCACAGCAAAATCTGTCATCAGCCTGTAAATAGTGATTCTTCCAGTGCTGCCTAGAAAGGTGACCAGCACCTAGAGCAGGATGCAGCAATAAAACCTTCATTTTAAATTAACACATGACCAGCCTGGCCTCTGGACAGCAATGCATTTGTGCAACCAGCAAAGAAAATCTTTGGAAAATGCCATTCTGTCACAAATTGTCCATGCTTTAATTAAGAAGTCCTCATCAGGGAGGAAGATAACTAGGAGATACATGAGGGGAGGAACAGAGTTGATCTATAATGAAATCAGCTCCCAAATGAGGTCGCCCACCCATGTGCTTGTGCACATGCAGCAGGAGCAGGAGCCAAGTGCAGGGAGATGAGGCCAAGTTTTTGGAGCTCTGCAAAAGAATGGGTCACGCTTTGGGTGGGGAGGGGACACGGGGTGGGTGATGCAGTTACGTGCTGGAGAACTTGAGGACAAGGGCAAATGTGTCCTCCTGTGCTCTCTTCTTAAAGGAAAATCCCCTTATTTCTGTGTGACAAAGTACCCTGGAACAGGCTCCAGGCACACACCGGCCAGTGCAGCATCCCCTCGAGGCTTACCCCATTAAAACAGAAACTAAAAAACACCCTTCTGTCCCCTTGACACAGATTTAGGTACATAAAACCAAGCCTGCCCTTAATATCCCTCAATCTTTAAATGACTCACCATACCCTGCTTTTCTGGTCAGAAAAGTAGATCAGCTGTGACTCTAAATGCCAGGCACCAGAACCAGGAAAAGAATATTTAGAGCAGTAGGCTACAACTAAGGAGACTTTCAGCTCTTGATGTGCCCACAGGTTTCTGCATCACCTGGGGAATCACCTGGGACCACAGACAAAACAAAGCAAGCACCCAAAGAGGACTTAGAATTTCTTTGGTCTCCAGGTGCCAGCAGGATGGGAACAATCACAGCTTCAGACTCCATGTGAAGAGTTTTACCTGGGAAACTACAATAGCTTCTAAGAGTTACCAGTGCAAGAAATCACCAGCACTGTGAGAGCAGAGCTGGCATCTCAAACTGCAAGACAGGTCTTCACTAAATAAAAAAATGGCATTGCATGATCAAATGTCCAAGGTGAAACCTCCTGGGCTCCAAAGCAGATGTGAACTGCACTGAGCACGGCCTGGGCACTGCAAAAAAACCCCTAAAGCTTAGTGCAGTTGGTTCTGTCAGGGAGTGCAGAGCTGCTCCCATGCTGGGGGAGGCTTGGACAATGCTCCTGCAGCAGCAGCATCCCACAGGCCAGGAATGACAGGGCAAACGTGAGCCAAACCCCATCCAATTCCTGCCAACATTAAACAAGGCTCTGATTTCAGGCTGTGTAAGAGGGGCAGCTCTCCTGGAGGCCTCAGCATCTCTGATGGAGAAGGGGAAAGCTCTAAGCCTGAGCACATTTCTCATGACCCTGAGACAGGAATTGCTTTATCCAAATCCCACTGAGAAACAAGAGTGCTACAGGCAATGTTTTAAATATTTAATGTTTACACAACACTCAGAATACAAGTGGCAATTCAAAGAGAAGGGAACTCCTGTCTCTGGGAGCTCCTCAGGGAGTTTTCTCTTCATGTGTGTTTTTCAACTTGATTGACACCTGCCCACACAGACGGCAAATGGCAGCAGGGGATGTGTCCTGTGTGCCCCAAAAACACCCGTCCTGCTCCCCTGCACAGGGCCCTCACTGCCAGAGAAGTGGGGAGAAGCTGGGGAAGAACCAGTGATTTCAGCTCCTTTAGTCCCTATCCCAGTCCCACCAGCTTTATTTCACTGCCAATTCAGCTCGTTCCACATCTTCCCACTGCTGTCAGGTGAAGCTGCTCCAGGTTCTCACAGCAGGATCTTTCCTACAGCTCCAGCCCAGCCCCACAATGAGCTCCACCACTAGAGTTGCTCTCCCATCCCAATTCCACAGTGATTTCAGGTCCAGCCCCACAAGCTTTATTCACTGCCAGCTCAGTTTCCACTCCAGCTCCACATCTCCCCCCTGCTGACAGGTGAAGCTGCTCCAGGTTCTCAGCAGGATCCTCATTTTATCTCCAACCCCCCAGCCCCTACCCCACAGGGGTTTCACTCCCAGCCCATGTTTATGTCTTGCCAGCTGTGCTGCCTCAGCTTCTCTCTGCCTCCAGCTAAAAGCCACTCCTCGTTCTCACTGCAGCCCAGAGCTGTGGACAAGGACATGAATCAGTCACTGCCACCACTTCAGGATCTCTGTGAGCTGTCACACCCATCCCAAACGGGCACTGCTAACAAGACATGACCCCCAACACGCACCTTGCCACAATCCCACCCCAGCCGGCAACAGGGGCAGGGAACAGCCACTGAGCCCCAGGTTCCCCATCCCAAAACGTGCCCTTGGGCTGGTCCTGAGCCCCAGGAACCCCCCCGAGATTCCATTCCTGGCTTGGGCTTGGCACCACTGGCTGGGCTGGAAGCCTCTGCAGTTCCATCCCCTTCCCTGTGGGATTTATATCAGCTTCACGTGGGATTTGGTCTGGCTCCAGCCCCTAGGAGCTCCTGCAGCTCCATCCCCTTCCCTGTGGGATTTATCTCAGTTTCACGTGGGATTGGGTCTGGCTCCAGCCCCTTCCCTGTGGGATTTATCTCAGCTCTGCATGGGTTTGGCTCTAGCTCCATCCCCTTCCCTGTGGGATTTATCTCAGCTCCACGTAGGTTTGGGTCTGGCTCCATCCCATTCCCTATGGGATTTATCCCAGCTCTGCATGGGTTTGGGTCTGGCTCCAGCTCCATCCCCGTCCCTGTGGGATTTATCTCAGCTCCACGTAGGTTTGGGTCTGGCTCCAGCTCCATCCCCGTCCCTGTGGGATTTATCTCAGCTCCACGTAGGTGTGGGTCTGGCTCCATCCCATTCCCTATGGGATTTATCCCAGCTCCACGTAGGTTTGGGTGTGGCTCCAGCCCCAGGGCTGTGTCCCCTGTGGCCCCACTCCTATAACCTTTATTTAATAAACACTATGTATCTAATAAGAAAATTTAAAAATGCTGTAACGCAAAAGATTAGTAGAACATAAAAGCAACATAATAATGGAATAAAACAACTTCATTGCCTATATTTTTAACATTACTTCAAGCTCCAGATCCCCACGGGACTGTATCCCACCCACTCCTCATTCGGGGACAACTTTTTCCCCACAGGCTCCGCGCCGGCCTCCAGCGGCGCCGCTGCCCGGCCCACACGGGGCACAGCGGACACTGACGGGGCCGGGCAGAGCACCGATACCGCCCCGGGACGCCGTCCGCCCGAGGCCAAGGCCCAGCAGCCGCAGAGGTCCGGCCCGGTTCGGTCCCGGCTCACCCCGGGTGGCTGTGAGGGCTCGGACAGGGCTGTCCAAAAACACCCCACACCGTCCCCACAGCACTGCCGCCCGTGCCTCTCGCGCACGCTATTTATACCCCGCGCCGGCCAGCCCAGCCAATCCCAGCCCGCTGTCGGGCCCGCCCGTTCCCGCCCCGCCCTCACCCCGCTCCCCGCTGTCCCCTCACGTCCCGCTCCCGCCGCCGCCCACGGTCCCGTCCGCTGCCCGCTGCCCGCTGTCCAAACTGCCTGGAACGTGACCGGAGAGCCCCCGCCGGCCCTTCCCGGGCCCCAACAGCACCCGCCGAGGCTGCGGTAGCGGGGCCGCGGCTCCGCGGGGTCCCGAAGCGGCGGCCGTGTGGGCTGCGCCTCAGGACAGCCGGGCTGAGGGGCCGGGCCGCGACTGCCCGGGCAGGGCGTGCAGGACCGCGGCCGCGTTGAAATGATGCTGGGGTTGGCGGGGCTTGGAGTCCCCGTTACAGCCCGACAGTCCCTATGGCATCCCAACAGTCCCTATGGTATCCCGACAGTCCTCATCATATCCTGACAGTCCTCATCACATCCCGGCAGTTCCTATGGCATCTCAACAATTCCCATCACATCCCAACAATCCCCATCACATCCTGGCAGTTCCTATCGCATCCCGACAGTCCCTATGGCATCCTGACAGTTCCCATTGCATCCCAGCAATCCCTATGGTATCTCGACAGTCCCCATCACATCCCGACAGTTCCTGTGGCATCCCAACAATCCCTATGGCATTTCGACAGTCCCCATCGCATCCCGACAGTTTCTTTGGCACCCCAACAATCCCCATCGCATCCCGACAGTCCCTATCGCATCCCGACAGTCCCTTTGGCATCCCAAATGTCGCTCTCACGTCCCGACAGTCGCTCTGCCATCCTGACAGTGATTTCAGCTCCAGCCCCACAAGCTTTATTTCACTGCCAGTTCTGCCGTTTCAGCTCCAACTCCCCATCTCCACTTCCACCACCGCCAGGTGAAACTGCTCCTGGTTCTCACGGCAGGATCTTTTTGGTTGCAGCTCTCTGAGCTTCCATCTCCAGCTCCAGAGCGCCAACCCCAGCCTCACGATTTTACTGCAGTTCCAGCCATTCGCTATCCCAGCCCTGCAGTGATTTCAGCTCCATTCCTAGAGCCACTACAGCCCCACAGTTGGTATCCCAGTGATTCCACCTGCTCCCTGCCACCCTTTCCCTCAGCCAGGAACCCTCAGTGACCCTTCCCTGGGTTCCCCAAGGCCCCTCGGGGAGCTCCCACTGGCACATCGGGAGGGCCAGGCAATGCAGGCACAGCAAGGGAGGGGTGGGGAAGGCAAGGAAGGGCTAGGAAAGGCAAGGAAGGGCTAGGAAAGGCAAGGGCAGGGCAAGGCTGGGCTTGGTAAAGAAAGGGAAGAGGGGAAGGGAAGTTCCGGGAAGGGAAGGGAAAGGGAAGGNCTCCTCTCCCTTGCCTGTCCAGCGCTTCCCTCGTCTTGCCTTGCCTACCCCTCCCTTGCCATGCCTTGCCTTGCCCTCCCCACATCCCTCTTGCTTTGCCTGGCTGACCCTCTCTTGCCTTGCTTTGTGTTTTCTGCCCCATCCTTGTCTTTCCCACCCATCCCTTGTCTTTCCCACCTCTCCTTTGCCTTTCCTACCTCTCTCTTGCCTTTCCCACCCGTCCCTTGCCTTTCCCACCCCTCCATTGCCTTTCCCACCTCTCTCTTGCCCTTCCCACCCATCTTTTGCCTTTCCCACCCCTGTCCTTGCCTTTCCCACTCGTCCCTTGCCTGTCCCACCTCTCCCTTGCCTTTCCCACTCATCCCTTGCTTTCCCCACCTCTCCCTTGCTTTTCCCAACCTTTCCTTGCCTTTCCCACCCTCGCATCACTGGCTGATGTCGCCACCTCGCGGTCACCGGGCTCGTTCCCCCCCTCGCCGGGCTCACAGGAGGAAGGGAGGGTGGATTTTTTGTGTGTCCTGCAGGGAAATAAATCCTGGGGCCGTTCCCTCGCAGGGGTGTTCCCCTGCTCCTCCTTCCCTCTGTGACCAGCCTGCCTGAAAAAATAACTCCAAACACCTGCTTCGAACCCTGCTGTTCCGGGGAACCTGAGAGATGGTAGCGCTGCCTTGTCTGTTTAGAAATTTTTCTTCTGTTCGTGGTTAAGGTAGCTGGGGTTAAAGCCTGCTCTGTACACTTCAGCTTCTGTGACAGCTGTAGACAGGGGCAAAGCACAGCCCCTTCTGTGCCTTCTGTTTTAGGGATTGTCTTCCTTTTATTCAAGAAGGTTCAGTGCTAGCAAGCCATCAGCCTGGGACTGGTTCTTTCCTCCAACATCTCCTGTCATTTGTACTTTAGGAGAAAGCAAGAAGGAACCCTTTATCAAAATTCCACAATGCGAAGGATGTGTGATCCCGGTTCAAAATGCTGTTGTTGAGCAAAACTAGGCACAACTAGGTACACAACTCTGAGAGTTTTTCAGTGAATCTTGCTTAGTTTTCAGATTCTGCCTCTTGGGCTCTTCTTTGTTCAAACTGCTTAAATTAGAAAGAGTAGAGTTAACATGTAGGATTTAAGTTGAATCTCTGCTGGAAACCACCTCATGTTTTATTAATGAATTGCCCTATGAAATTAAGTGAATAACAGATGAACGTATCTCTGCTGGGACACCAGAACCTGTAAGTGGAGTGTGTGTGCAAGGTGATGGGCAGGAATTTCTGAAGGTGTGAATGGGCTCTGAGCTCAAGGTGCTGAACATACAGATGTCGAGTATGGAAGACCTTGTGAAGGAGCAAGTTCTGGTGGTTACTTGCACTGTGGTGTCTACAAAACAAGCTGGCTCTGGGCTTTGCTTTGCTGCTGAGGCTGCAGGAGGAGTCAGGTTTGGAAAGCAGCAAGTCTGGAGCAAGGGGGAGTGTGGTGGGGCACTGCTCAGGGGGTGCTTGCAGGCTGTGCAGGAGAGCAGTGGGGAAACTGGGGACACCAGGAGATGCAGCACAGTCATGGATGGAAACCATCCAGAGGAGGGGACACATCCACCAAGGAAGCTGAAGGCTGCAGGGCTCATTCAAGGATTTCAGGTACAATGTTGTAAGGTTAAATAGTTCACAAGAAGTGAGAGCTCTTATCCAGGGTTTATTTTCCCATTACTTGTCATTTGTGTGGCTCATCTTGCTGCCTGTCCAAAGGAATTTCTGTTTCTGACAAGACTTCCAGCAAGAGCTCCTCCTCAGCCCAGACAAATCCCATCCAATTCTTGGATTACGCCATTCACATCAAAAAGTTCTCATGGTTTTGCTCTGCACTGGATGAAAGCAAAGGCAGCTACTGCAAGAACACATCTTATAAGCTGTGAATATTATTATCAGCTCACAGAGTGGAATTTTGTTGTGCTCTTGTGGAGGTTTTCATGTTCTTTCCTCAGCTGTGCAAATGAATCACAGTGTGTGTGAAATATACAGGCATCAGCTTTTTATTAGGATTTAAAGTCTGGGCTACTTACTCAATCAGGAATTGGAAACACATGGCTTTAGTATGTAAGGCTTTTTTACTCATTAAATAGTAAAACTGTAGTGGCAGCTTCCAGGGACTTTCAGTCCAAATTTCAGCGTGCCTTCAAAAGGAATTGGGGTAAAAGAGCAAATAGTCCTGTGGTGAACTTTGCAATACAGAAATTTCTGATACTTCTTAATCATCTTCAGAGTATTTTGTGGATGTAACTCATCCCCTGAGATCCAGTCTCCTCTAGGAGATTTGCTCAGTAATAATGTTGAAGAGAAGGAATGAACAGATTTGTAAACTTAGACAAGTTATGCTAAAATGAGGATTAAATGGAGGAAGAAAACTGGGGAGAATATATAAAACTATGGTACAGATGAAATTTTGTAATGCATGTTGAAATGATGCTTTTTCAAAAATGGAACTACATTTACTAAAATATAAATAAAAGCCACATAATGGCAAAATAAAGGTGTTATAGTCCTCAAATCAGAAAAAATTCAAGTCAAATTAACCCAGATGTTTAGGATTTATCCAAAAGGAAATTGAGGCTGAGAAAAGTATGGAGAGAAGCTTGTTTTTCCAAAACCATTTCTTGTCGAGAATTTCTTTGTGTCCTACTTTTTATTTTGCCACAGCACAGAGAAATGTTTTATTTTCTGGGTTCTAAACTTTGTTACCCCCATAAAGTGATACCAATTCCTTTACTAGGACAGGGAGGGAAAAATGAGTGCTGTGCAGCCTAATAAGGAATGTAACCTTTATTTTTTTTTTTCACGGTGCACATTAATCTGTTGTTTCCCCTACAAAAAAAAAAAAAAAATCCAAACAAACCCCTGGAACTCTTGCCAAACAGCCTGGCCTTATCTCCTTCTTCAAGAGTTCATTCACAGTTCCAGCCAGAGCCACAGCTAAGAGTGTGTGTGAGGAGCACACGAGGCTCTGCACTTGGGGTCAGCTCGGAGCTTTCCTGGTGTCCCTGGGACATCCCTGGCAGAGTTATCCCTACACACACCCCTCTGGAGATGTGATGGTGGTACAGCCTGGAGAATTCCAGGTTAAAAAGCCGAGGGATCAGTGTTTGCAGGAGCCACTTTGGAGCTGGATGTGCCCCGAGCAGCGTCTGACCCCAGCCAGGTGAGTGCCTGACTGGTGTTTACTGATGAGCACCTTTGTCACCAGGAAGGAAAACTCTGTGTGAACCATAGTGAGCCAACACAGTGAGAAAATGCTTTGGATTACTTGAGTTTGTTTAATATATATTCTCTCAGAAAGTCACAGCTCTGTGCTAACTCTGAGCTAAACTTTATTGCAGGATTTATTGCCAAAGCATGAGTGGTCTCCTTTCTTCTGGGATAACCAGTTCTACTCTACTCTTCTCTCTACAGGCATCCTTTACAGTTATTCCAAAGAAAGGGGATAAAGTGTGATTTGATCTCTGCTCATAATTCCATTTGCCATCCTGTCTCTTGTCTTCTAAAATATTGTCAGTTCTTACTGTGGATTCTTACACTGTGAATTTCAAGGGTTTTTCTTTTATTTTTACTTTTTTTCATTGTTCTTGTGAAGGAGAGATTTTTGTACTGTATCTAAAATAATTGATAAGTGGATATATAAAATAACGAAGTGGCCTGATAAGGAGTTACTGATTAATTTGCAATCTCTTTTTTTAAACAAACTTTTATGAAAAGGCAGAATTGAGAGGTACTGGAACTCTGAAGAAAGCTGTTTCCTGTGGTTTCAGCACAAAACCTTGGCTTGAATGAATGAAGTGAAAATGCTGTTTGCATTTTCTTTATAGCTTTTTATAGATCACTTGACTGGATTAATGTTAATTGTAACAATTGGCATCTACTTTATTAAATGACTTAAAAAAAAAATCTAACTGGAATTGTACCTCACTGATGTTAACTGGAAATGTGTCTGATTTTGAGGCTATGCTGGAAACCACTGAAGGACAAGGTTTCTTGAAACATGAAGCCACCTGTGCACTTTGGAAAATCCTGAAAGGAGCCATGGGTTTTGTCTCTGATTGTAATGACCTTTAAGAATTTCAGGATTTTGTTGAAGGTTTCACCTGGAAATCAGGTGGAGGCAAAATTCTGTTCTGCTGCTAATCCCAATGCGTTTTAAATATTTGCCCTTGCCTGAGGGGAGAGAGAGAATGGTTAAAAGTGTTTTCACAGGCAACTACTCGGGGATAAACTCTCTGGGAAAGGCAAGGAGGGGACAGAGGGAGTCCAGCCAGTTTATCCTCTCTGAGTGTGTTCTGCCAGGACTTTGAGTGGTTTTTGCTATGAAATCAGCATTGTACTGCTGAACAATCACAGGTATATATTGATTTCACTCAGTTCTCAAGCTGAAAAGATCCCCCACGCCCCTGACCATCAGCCCTACAAATGTGGGGTGTTTCTGCTCATGCCAGATGCAGTTGTTCCCCCCTGGGCACAGTTACCTGCAAGGGCAGCTTTTCTCAGCAGCTGTTTGCTTCTGTACTCCCATCCTGAAGGGTCAGAATGGGTTTGCACTTGATCTCACCAGGAGCTGGTGAGATAGAGAGTTGAAGAGAGAACAATCTGTAAAAATCAGTGGCAGGTTCTTGGCAGAGCTCCTGCTCTGCTCCTGGGCTTAGGAAATGTCAGGCTTGGTCCTGACCCAGCACCCACCCTCTGCAGTGCAGTCTAAATCCTGACTCCCAGCTGAAGTGGCCTGAAAGCAAAGCCTGCTTAAGCACTGTGCTGTTGCAGTACAAGTGTTGTAATTCATTTTATGGTAGAAAAGCTTTGGTTTACAGCCTGATGATTGTGCCAGGCTGTGATACTGTCTGTGAAAGCAAACATGTTGTGGGCTCCTGATGTCCAGCTACTCTCCCCCACATTCCTGCTCAGAAGTGATAGGATACAGGCAGATACTCCCAGATGAAAATATGTGGTTTCCATTCTTGGTTTGAAGTGTGGCAAAACTGCACAGCAGAACAAGGTTGGCACCTTTCTGTTTCTGCAAGAAAGCAAATGCCTGCGTGTCCTTCCCTCAGGTAATTCTTGAGCTGAGCTAACAGAGAAACCTTTATATGCCTATGAAAGTCCTGAGTTACAGATGCCATAAAATAGTCAAACTAACCTTATTTTGCTGGAAAATCCAAATACTGGATGAAAGAAGGGCTAATGCTGCACAATCCTGGTATCCCCAGAGCACACAATAAACTTGGTGTTTCACTCAGTCAGGGAGAGCACTGCCATCCAAAACTACTGAGAACCCTGGATCATGGTCATTAATACTGGGCAGGGTGCTATTAAATTATCCTGTGCAGCAAATTTGATCAAAATTGAATATATTCTTACTAATGCAATTGCACATCCACACAATACGGATTTAACACTGATTTCATATGTTTTTATTGGCTTATGCAGAGAAGGTAAGGAGATCTAGTCCAGCATAAAGCCTCCCAGTTAATGTCTTGAGCTGTTTAAAGAATTTGAATGAGTAAATTTCTCCAGAAGAGATGCTTCTGCTGCAGCAGTAGCAACGGAACAGCCAAGATCATGAAACCACAGTGTTTATGAAGTGAAAGATTTTCAACTCCTTTAAGTTCCCCTGCACTCTTAATACAGATTTGCAAAGTCATTGCGTTTTAAGGACCTGTGATCACTCTGCACAGCAAGAAAGAGCCGTAACCTTTTCCAGCTGGAGCTCTGGATGTTCCTTTAATTAGTTTTACAGAAAACCAGCTCAGAGTAATTTAAAGCTTTTGGCTGCAGGGCTGCTTTTTTGGAGGCACTCACTGGTTTGATTGTTCTGAAGCAAACTATGGAGACAGAGATGTTTGGGAAAATACAAAACTATGTTTGCAAACAGTGAAATACTTGAGTCCCTGTTTTGCACTCGTAGTCCAAACAGTGGCTTTGAGGTTTGGTGAGGAGTCAGTGTTGAAGGAGCAGAGTTTGGAGCTGGGAGGTTTTTGTGTGTTGTCAAGACAGGCACACAACTGCAGGCACAAAAGAGAAACCTGAGAACCAGGTGTGGGTGGTTGTTACTCCTGCTAAGGTGACAACTTGGTACCTGCAAATGGACAATAATCTTCAAACTGTGTTCTTACAATAACAGAATGGTTTGGGTTGGAAGGCTCATCTCATTCCACCACCCTGGGCAGGGATATCTTCCACTATTCCAGGCTGCTCAAAGCTCAGTCCAACCTGGCCTTGAACACTCCTGGGATGGGCAGTCCACAGCTTCTCTGGGCAACCTGTGCCAGTTCTCAGGAAAGAAGTTCTTCCTGATATCCTAATCTAAACCTCCCCTCTTTCAATTTAAAACCACTTCCCCTTGTCCTATCACTGTCTGCCTGTGTAAAAAGTTACTCTCCTTATTTTTTATAAACTCCCTTTAGGAACTGAAAGGCTACTCTAAAGTTTCCCTGGAGCCTTCTCTTCTCCAGGCTGAGGCACCCCAGCTCTCTCAGCCTGGGAGGCTACCCCAGAGCATGGAATATGCTGTGAGCATCATTTCTGCCATCCCTCCATGGTCTTCCCAGATGGAGGCTCCTGAACCAGCAGGAATGTGGGTCTGAACTCAGGATCCACTTCTGGAAGAAGCAGTTTCATTTTCAAAGCTGTGCCCAACTGTAGCCTTAAATCCTGCCTGGAAACGCACTTTGCCCTTTTAGTCCTGGTGCTATGCACGGAAATTCCTTGGAGTCCTGCAGCTGGAACAGCAAAGAGGGGTGTGTGGTAGAATTTATGCATTACAACACACCAAGCCTCCTCCTTGCAGAGGAGTTTCATCTGGCACCGAGGACCCTCTGCAGCTGCTTGGCCTCTGGGGCTGAAAGGCTGGGTTTGGTTTGGAAAAACCCAGCCCTGGTGTCCCTGCACCCCTTGGGCTGGGATGAGAGTGGGAGGGATGGCTGGGCTTAACAGCTGCAATGACTGCTCTGCCTGAGCTTTTACCCTGTGTGTCACCTGGTTACACAGAGTAACAAAACTGGGATGAGAGCAGGTGAATTCTGTTCAGGTTTGTGTATTTATTGCATGAATTCTAAGATAAGGAGGGTGTAGTTATTCCTCACACACCTGTCTGGACAGTCAGTGCTGTTTGTTGTGGATCTCCTGCGTAGCAGCTGGAGGAGAGAAAGGTTAAGACAGGGAAATGTGAGTGTAAAGAAATACTGTTGGATAGTTTAACACTCGAAGGTTATCTTAAAGCTCTAGTGAAGACCTGAATTTCAAGTGAATGTCCCTTTAATTTATGGCTGCTGGTATTTGCCCAGTGTTGAATGTGATTCAGCCGTGCTCTGGCTGGCTCTGGCAGAGGAATCATCCCTGAGTATAAACTGTAAGTAAAACTGAGATTGTTCTGTGGTCAGGCTGAGGAGGGGACTTAACACCAGCTCTGCTTCACTCTTCTGCTGAAACCCTTTTTCTAATCAGAATGGGAAACTCTCTGGAAAAACAGAGGGGCAGAGAAAGATTTAAAAGCTGAGAGGTTGAAAGCTCAGTGATGTGAGACCTCCTGTACTTCTGCTGATACCACGGGGGATTGGGTGACCTGTAGAGCTCTTCAGGGTTTTTTTCCCTCTTCTTTTCTCCTCTTTCCCTCCCCTGGAGTGGTCCCTTCTCTCTGTGGAGTGACAGAGTGTCCCTGAGGTGGGGTGCAGTATTTTTAGGACTGTGTTTCTTAGTCCAGCGTGCACAGCTCATTCTGTATCCCATGGCAGAGCAGGGAGCCCTGGCAGAGCAGCTGCCAAGCCCTGCAAGGTTTCCTCAGCACTGCAGGGTTGGAGTGCCAGCTGAGGCAGGGTAAAGCTGTGGGTGTGGAGCAGGGGATGCTCTGCTGCTGTGTGCCCTGACTGGAAGAAGGACTGTGGTTCTTAGTTTGGGAGCTTCAGTGGTCAACTGAGGGTCAAAAACTGGGAGCTGCTTCAAAAATAAGCCTTGGAATGGGAGGCAGGTCTGCCTCAGGCCATGTGCTGGTAGGTGAACACCCCAGGAGAGGTGAACTCAGCTGTGCCCCTCCATCCTCAGTGCTCAAACCACCAGGCTGTTTTATAGAAACTGCACTGGCATTCTTGATGGAGGGCTTTCCAACAAGAAAGAGATATTTTTACTGAGTTTAAAATGGGCAGCTCTGGGTTCCTGTGAAGGTGGGTTCCTCCTGGTTCTCCAGATGGTGATGGGAATTCAGCTCAGTGCCTCCTGAGTGGGGGTGAAACATTCAGCAGCCAGGATGAGCAGCCCTGGGAGCCTGAGCCCTAAAACCCACTGCAGATGTCACAGGGAGCCTGGAGAGGGGCAGGATAAGAGCAGGAAAAGCTTCCTCCTTGTTGGTGTGTCCCTTGTTGAGCACTGCCTGTGCAGCCCAGGGCCAGGCAGGCAGTGTTTTATCACCACCTTCTGTGCATTGCCTCAGAACATTCCAGGCTATTGTGGAATGGAGTGTTAATCCTGGAAGGACTCACATTCCTGTCTGGCAGATAGGTGGGGAGAAAGTGCAGGGGAATGAGATCATGAAAGACCTATCTCAATGAATTAGGCAGTGACACAAACCTCATCACCCAGGGGCTATTTTAAAAACAAATACACTCAGTTTAGAATGTTAGATAGCTCATGGGGAATTTATAATGATCAAGAACGCCAGTTATCATGAAATAATCTATATCCCACCCAAATTAGTCAGACTATTTTGTTGTGGTCCCTGAGGTACCTCTGTAAAATTGACAAGGTGTTCTGCACTTGAACTTGAAGAACTGGTTTGTAGGGGGAAGCAAATCTGTTGCCCTGTCTTGGGAGGCCACCTGCCAAGTGAGAGGCCTTGAGACTTTTTTTGAGGGAGGTAAGTAACCAGAAAGTAATAGAATCACAAAATGGGATTTTTTGGGTAGGGATATTAAAGCCCATCCAGTGCCACTCCCTGCCATGGGCAGGGACACCTTCCACTATCCCAGGTTGCTCCAAGCCCCATTCAGCCTGGCTTTGGACACTTCCAGGGATGGGCCATCCACAAACAGCTTTCACTCACAAGAGCAAAGACCACAATAAATCTGACATTTCCAAGTGTTCCTCATTACTCTTCTGTATTTCTCCCGCTGTGCTCACTTGCACACCTGCACAAGCTTGGTTTAGTTTCCTGCAGATTTGTGGAATCTCATCCAATTTATGCTGCAGGTGGCTCAAGGAGCAGCAGCTGAGCTCCCTGCAGCTGGACACAGTGAGTGGCTGCCAGGATGATGTGGTGCCATGCTCCAGAGCAGGATGTTGGTTAATTCAGCCTGCACTTGTCTTTATTGCTGTAGGCAAGGAAGGGGAGATACATCTCTGATTCCAACCTGTGTCCAGAAGGAAAAGGAGAGGAACTGACACACAGGACCTTTCCAAACAGGGTAAGTTCAGATTCTCTCCCCACTCCCTCTCTTGAAGCAGAGGTAACATCCCTCGTGTCCTCCAAATTTCAAACTATCTTGAGTGACTTCTGTAATTGATTTCTCATTTGTAAAATGTCTTAAAGCAATTTATTTGAGCTCTGTGGGTGCGACCATAAACTTGCCAAGTTTGATTGTCAGGATTCTGGGAATTAAGGTCTGAGAACACATTGTTTGGGTTTTTTTGTTGATGCTGTGCTTTTAAAAATACTTTTAGTTCTCATCAATTATTTGCAAGTATTTTCTCCTTCTGGGAATTCAGTTCCCTGAAATGTAACATAAAGTTCAAAGACAATAGTACAAGCCAAAGTATTGTCACTTAAATTAAGATGGAGAAATGTGGAAATCATGGTTTTGGAATTTTTAGGCATAAGATTTGGAGTAGATAATTCAAGCTTTAGTGGCCAGAAGAAGAATGAGGACAGAAAGATGGCCCAGCCCTTCACACATGATGCAGACTGAGAGCCAAGCCTCACTCTGCTACCTTTCCAATCAATTAGATAAAGCAAAATGTTGGGTTTATGCTGGCCTGGGCTCTTTCCTGATAAGAATTCTGTTCAGACAAAAATATGATCTTTATCTATAAGATTTTCCTGGGTTTATACTTTCCTAGTCTTTAACATAATCTGATTTTCACTCTGAGGTTTTTTTTTTGTTTTATTTTAAATAAATCAGTCACCTCATTTAGAACAAGTTACATGCTCTCTTTTTAAAGTCCAGTGACTGGTATCAGCTATGGACTTTCAAGAGCCTTCACAGTTTGTCCAATATTGATGTTATCTAGACAGGAAGATGTCTTCATCAGTGCAGCTCTTCAGAGATCAGAAGTACCACGAGCTGAAGGGGCAGTGCCTCCAGCAGGGCCGGCTCTTTGAGGATCCTGAGTTTCCAGCCTCGGATGAATCCCTTTACTATGACCCAGCAGCAAAAGGCAAAGTGGAATGGAAGAGGCCCAAGGTAAGGGATGGATGTTTTCACTCCTCCAGCACAGACACTTCCACCAAGAGGTGTCTGAGCAAAGCTTTGTTCTGTTGGGAATTGCCACCCTCTCCCTCAGCTGTTTCAGTTTGGTTCTGGTGAAGCCTTAGCAGCAAGTTCCATTTACATAGATTAATGTTCTTAATGTTCTTAATGTTCTATTTACGTAAATTTTATTATAATTTCTCATAAAACCATGAACAGATTGACCTGACACCCCTGAGATGTTGAACCATATCCCACCAGTCCCTGGCCTCTGCCAACCAGAAGTTCAGAGGGTGAATTCTGGTGCTGATGCCAACAACACAGAGACAGTGGAGAGTTTTCCTTTATTGGTTGATGCCAGCTCTGATCTCTGCATGGCTATGCTGAATTCACAGTGGATTTTGCCTCTGACTTGGTATAAATCCTCAATTACCCACCAGTGATTTTCTGTGCCAAAAGAACAGCTATTATCTGTAAGCAACCAAGAATTCTTGTGTCTATTTGCCTCTTTACTGGCATCTTAATAGGAAAACAAATATGTCATTTGCTTTGAATTGTGACTAATGTAGTAGGCATTTCAAATCATTAATATCACCTGTATTTGGGGTCTGTTAGTTGGTTTGCTCTGAGGTTTTATGCTTCACATGTATTTTTAATTCAGTTCACAGCCATAAGCAAACAGTTCAGAAGAACACAAACCCATTCCCAGTCTGGCTTTCCATCAGAGTCGTCTGTTCTCTTACTGTGACAAGTGTAATGGAGAGGACAGTGGAAGCCTCTAGCCAGATGCATGCAGTATTTTTCCCCTTAAGCATGATGAATTTCTCCTTTACTTCACCCATGTCCACTTTTGGGATAAATCTTCTGGAAGCACAGACTTGGGTGTCTTTCCTTAGAAAACATGATACCAATGTGATGTTCTTCATGTGCAGCTGGTGCTGTTCTGTGTCCTCTGTCACAGGGGACAACAGATGAGGCTGACCAAGGCTGGACTCTCTGCCAGGATGGCCTGAGGCTGCTTCTCTTTTCTTCTTCTTCTTTCCTGGTAGTGCTCATTCCTCACAGCAGCTTCTCTACTGGAATTTTAGTGAGCAGTTCAAGGGTTGCTTTCCTGCTTCTCATTTTGGTTTTTCAAGTAAGACATGAGACTAAAGAATGGGGATAATGAATTTGAGAAAGAAAAAGAAGACATTCCAAACTCTGTGGGTTTATTTTTATTTCTGAGCACTTTCTTGTTTATTGGTGTTTTTCATCCCCTCCTAGAAGAGGAAATACTGTGCAACTAGTCACAGTGAGGTCAGGAAGAGTGTTTGTTCTTTGTAAGAGATGTGAAGCAAGAGCTAAACTCTAGCCAAGGATGCCATTTTGGGCCATTCTTGTGTGTATGAGTTTGTTCAAGGTGGTGGTCAGTGGTTTGAAGTCTAATTGTAGGTCAGTGATTAGCTTTGCATTCAATTATTACCTATTAAACATGATGTTAAGGTAGGAAACCTCACATATTAATTAATTCTGTTTACACAGATTTTATTATAATTTCTCATAAAACCATGCACAGATTGACCTGACACCCCTGAGATGCTGAACCATATCCCACCAGTCCCTGGCCTCTGCCAACCAGAAGTTCAGAGGGTGAATTCTGGTGCTGATGCCAACAACACAGAACCAGAGAATCTTCCAGGCTGAAAAAGGATTTTAGGTTGAAAAAGACATACTAAGATCATTGAGTCCAACCCTTACCCTGCCACTGCTGAGTCCACTACTAAGCTATGTCCCCCTAGCCCCAGGTCTCTAAAAACCACTTCCCATGGCAGGCAGTTCCAGTGCTTGACAGCCCTTTTGCTAAAGAAATTTCTCCTTATATCTAATCTAAACCTCCCCTGGTATGTGAATCCTTTGCTGGTGTTTCAGAACATTGGGCTCTGCTAATATCCCAGATCCTCTGAGATAAACCTGTGAAATAACAACTGAGCTGAGTGTGACCATTTCAAAGGTGCAGCATCTTCCAGAGCCCTTCA
The DNA here is from genome assembly GCA_013400855.1 of Buphagus erythrorhynchus. Taxonomy (NCBI): domain Eukaryota; kingdom Metazoa; phylum Chordata; class Aves; order Passeriformes; family Sturnidae; genus Buphagus; species Buphagus erythrorhynchus. The sequence continues at coordinate 36,770 of VZTT01013778.1, read as the reverse complement.
GCTCATGCAGGAAAGCTCCTGAGGAGATTCTCTGTAGAGAAAACCTGCTGGTTTGTTGGAAAAGGAGTAAGAAACATCCCCTCTGGTTAGTGGACATTCTTTCTGGCCACTTATATTAGCATCAGAGCCCATCCTGCTCTTTTCCTGTGATTTTCCTGGAGTTTGCCCCCTCTGCCAGGCTGAAGGGCTGGGGCAGCTGTGTCCTGCCAAGAGGCAGGAGAAGCCCCTGGGCCCCTGTCTCTGGGATGTCCTTGGCCACCTGTCCTGGTTAACACTGCCTCTGTGTGGTGGTCCTGCTCAGCATGGGCTGAAAATACCCAGCAATGACTGTCACTGCTGAATGGATACTTTGTCTGTCTTATTTTTAACTAAACCTCGGGTTTGTGTGAACTTTTTCATTGACCCTGCAAAAAGGATGGAATCTCAAGGACATCTTTGTCAGTGTTAAACAAACAGCAGTGAACCCCCAAGCAGGGTAGGCAGGCATGTGAGGAAAGAGTGGGTAAGCTTGCTTCAGAGACAAACTGTGTTCTTTAGTTATTCACAAAGGAAAATAGTCTGATCCTACAGAATGAGACTCTTATCATGTGCTTTCCTGGTTTCCCTGCTTGACCCTGTGTTTTGTAAGCCCTGATTCTGCTTTCATCTGCATCTTCTCTTTATGAGAGGGCTGTGATTGCACCCTGATGTTCTGGGAAGACACAGCAGGTCTGTGTTCAGGAAAACAGCACAGAAAGACACCGTGGGACAGGGCTGCTGACCTGCTTCCCAAGAAACCCTCCTGTGTGCCAGCCCACAGAGGAACACTGCTCTGTTTGATTAAATTCCCATTAACTCCAAAGGTCACATACCTGGCTGAAGGTGGGGAGTTGCATCTGCACAGCCCAGTGCCCTTTTTCCTAGAAACACTGTGTGCCTCCCTCTTCTCACCAGTTTTCCAGCATTTTCAGGGGTGGTTATCACCATGTGAGTGAAAAGTCCAGGAAATAAGGCAATACTGTGTTCTGGAATGATACAGGGATAAGAATAAACAGTACAAGTATCTCCCCATTTCCCAAATTGGGGTGTGTGGGATGAGCAGGTTGGTGATTTATCCAGGGCTGAGGTGCCAGAGAATTCAGGAGCTCTGACTTCTGCACCTTCACGTGTTTACTGGAGGCAGCACCAGCTTTTGTTTCTAAGTGATGGAAAATGATCCATTGTCTCAGGAGCTGAAACATCTTCATATTTACAAGTGCTGATTTAAACCCTAAACCTACCCCTACCTTGTTACCTGTTTAAGATTTTGCTCTCATTTGGAAGGCAGAGGAAGCTTGGGGCAAATCCCTGCATGGACACTTAGTCTGGGTGAGCTTTACAGGTTTTTCATTAATGTTCTTTATTCCACAGTGACAAGATTTGTGGTCTCAGTGTCCTCCAGAATATTCAACAGTAACCCAGTTGCCATAAATTTCATGGAATGAGGGTCATGAGAGACTTGGCTGTCAGGTGTAAGCACGCCTGGGTTTAATGTCCCTCAGATGTAATGCTCTTCATCATTTAATTCCTGCCTCCTCTGTAGCTGTGTCACTGCAGTCTGACCCTGTTTTCCAGTTTGAACAAGACCAGAGACATCTGCTTGTGTTTGGGACTCGTGTGGAGCCCAGTGGTGCCTGCAGGAGAGGGAGGTGTCCTGGCACTGTGTCAGGCTTTGAGCAGTTGCATGACCACTGCAGGAGCAGTTTCGGGGCATGGAGTGGAGTGACAGCTCATCACACTCTGGGATATCTGCCAGGATGGGGCCTGGGGGGAATCCAGAGCTGGAGGACAGTGGATATTAAAGGGGAATGCCATCATCAGGCATGGCAGTGGTGTGCACTCCTCTCAGAGCAGCTGCATTGCTGCCTTGTGTGTGACAAAGTGATGGGGCTGTAACAGCCCCCCTGAACAGTGACATTTACCTGCTTTGCCAGATCCCCTCTCCATGCTGCCTTCTGGAGTGTGATTCGTGGTTTAGTGATCACTTTTTCACACCAAAATGTGCCTTTTTAATTCCTTCAGCAACTTTTTTTTCCAGTTAAAAATACAGAGTGACAGCAATCCTCTTGCTTAATCAGAACAGGGGTCCCTCCCCATGTCTCCTCCTCACCCCTAAAGCTTTGTGCAATATAATTATTGTTTTCCTGAAAAAATTACTTATTCTGCAAAGGCTACATGTACTGAACCAGCTGAAGTTTAGGCTCCTGTTTCCCTGCCTGTCCCAGAATTGCCCACATTTCTCTGCTGTTGCTGGTTGTTGACTCTTGAACAAGTGTAGGTAAAGCTCAGTGTGCTGTGACATTTGTGTTTGCACTGGAAATAATGGCACGTGTGGCATCTAGGAGGTGAGGAAATGTGTTTCAAAGAGGTGCTGGGCTTCTGCTGAGCTTTGAGTGAACTCACAAATCCTTTCATGTGCCTCAAGCACAGCTGGGGACACAGAGGTGGTTTCAGGTTGGAGGCTGTGTGAGCCAGTGTCTTGTGGTTTGCTTGTTTGCTGTGCTTCTCTGGGACCTGTTTGTAGCAGAAAAGGGCTGGGAAAGACTCAGCTTTGCACGAAGATGGAATCAATCCTGAGCTGGCTTTTTTTCCTTGTGTGTCTGTCACATCCTGGATCTCAACACCATGGATGTTGTCCTCCACAGACATTCCAGCATCCTTCAGTGGGTGACTTTCAGACATTCACTCCATGAGTGCAGCTGTACAGGGCTGCTGGAGGATTTTAGGACTTCCTAGATGACACTGGTGATCATTTCAACAGGCACTTTTGTGTGCTCTAATTAGTTGTGAGTGCACTAGCAGGGAGGCTGTTTGCTCTTGTTGCAAATAGTTTCCTTGCCATTAAAAACAGATTTAGCTTGTGATCTTCAGCTACAGCGCATTATCTGTGGAAAAGTTGAAAGTAAGATATTTCTTTGTAAACTGCACATGTGTGTATATAAAGAGAATGATTGCAGTGCACCTTAATTTTTATAGAAGGGCTTAAGCCCTGCAGACTCAGAAGTGGTATAAAAGGTCATAGGCAAAGTAGGCTCTGACCCAAGTTTAAACCCTTCATCTTAAAGAAATAGGAAAGCTATTAAGAGCTAAACTCTGGGAAGCAGTCTGCCCTGGAAGATAATCACAGATTGATTGGGGAGGTTTCTGTACACATTAATCATGCTTTTTAGGTTAAAATTGTGGAAGCAGGGACCATGTAGTCCTCCAGACATGAAGCAGCCTTCTGTTAGTGTATAGAGGGTGGGTGAGGGGACAACAACAGGCAGATGGGAAACCACCAGAAGAAAATAATTCCTAAAGGATGGTGAAGGATCTTTTCTTTCCTCACTGAGGATGACCATGTAGCCCAAACCTGGTGCAAACAGAGCCTGGCACTGCTGCACGTTTGGGGGGAGTTGTTCCAGCACACCCCGGCTGCTGAGCTGCTGCCATCTGTCCCTGCCGTGCAGGTGCCGATCTGCAGAGCAGGAGGAGCTGCTTGCCAAGGGCTGGCGATGCAGGAAGGACAGAGGGCTCCCGGGGAGGAAGGTGTTAACCCATCCCAGCTGCGGGAGCTCCGGCACTGGCACGGCTCCCGAGGATGCAAGCGGCAGCACAAAAGCATCCTCTTCGCACCCGTTACCCTGGCAACAGCACATTCCAACGGCAGCGTTGGCAGCGAGATCCTGCAGGAGATGATGCAGCTGCAATTAAGTCGAATTGTCTTCACGTTGTTAGAATTAATTTTGAGCTGGGAGGGAAGGGGAGGGTGATGGGTGCGCGTTAGGGGTAGGACAATGAGCTGGCATCCCTCTGAGATGCCAGGGTGGGCAGGGCTCCATCGTGCTCTGTGGTTCTTTAAGGGTAAAATCAGTGCTGGCTTCTGAACCTTGGGGTTTTTTTTTTTTTTGTTGGAGCCACTAAAAATCTGCCTCGGGAGCTGTATTTGTTTAATGATAGATTTGGTGGAGTGAGTGATCTTCTGTGCCTCTGTTGCTGTTCTTGCATGCTGGTGATCCACAGACTGGAAATGTGGGGTTTACAAAGATCCCAGGGAACTGGGCTCCTAGAGGAGGTGTCCAAAAGTGGAGGGCAAGGTCTTTCAAATCCAGGTCAAAACAAATCTTCCCCTTCCTGTATGGCTGCAATTCTGGATCAGCTGGGTTCAGAATCTGCTTTCTTGTTTTATTTGGTGAAATCAATTGATTTGGATCATTTTCACCAGCAGCTGGAAGTGTAATGTCATTTTCAAGAGAAGTGTGGCCACCTGGTTTTGCCCTGCAGTGATGAGACAGAGGAGGTAAATTGTGATTTGGTGCATGAGATACAGGGGAATTCACTGAAATTCAAAACTTTCTGAAGCACTTAGCAGCCAGGATTTTGGAGGGGATGTTGAAATCTAAATGTTATCTAAATAAGAGTTCTAATAACTCAAATACATATAGGATGCACTGATCTACAGGGATCAAAAAAGAAACTGGAACCCCTTGGAACTGGAATTCTCATTTTACCAACGAAGAATGGAAGTTCTTATAGAGTGCATTGTGATAGAATAACATTGTCATTATTTGTGCTACCCTAATATGATCCTGTAATCATTTTGAAGTTAATAATAGTTCCAGCTGTTCCAAGTAATTGATCTTTGTGAGGAGCACACACATTTTGTAAAAATGAAGGGGAGAAACAGTGGATTTTTTTTGTGGAGGAAAAATACTGGTTTCAATTACTTTTTCCTTTTAATTTTAATGTTGTAATTTTTCCCGAAATATGCTAATCTAGCTGAAATATTGCTTGGAATTTTTTTCTTGGAGGCAAGGAAACATTTTTCAGCTTTAAAGGGCTTTCCCTTGTTGGTCTTTTAAGGTACTTGGAACAGCATGTTCTGATGGTGTCCAGCCAAACAATCCACTGAAAACATCGTGGGCTTTATTTTGTTTTTTCCCTTCTCCCATTATTATTTTCTCCTAAGGTTTTGAGGTTGGGTTATTTTTTTTTTTTTTTCACTGAACATGTTCTGAAAAGAAAACGTGGCACCTTCTAGCACCCTGGCAGGTGAAGGTAGGGAGCTCCAGACAACTGTTTCCTGCAGTCCATTGCCCTTTCTTGGCTGAGAAATAGCACAGGTGGCTTTTTTTGGGAGTGTGTTTATGTGTTTCACAACTGAGAGGTTCATTTGTGTTGTTTTTTTTTTCTTCATAGCTGGATGGAAAAGGAAGAACCAAACAGGAGGATTTTTGTTACATCAGGCATGTAAAATGTGCTTGACAGCTCACAACATCTGAGAGCAGCCTCCTGAGGAAACAGGGAGACTCCAAAGGAGTCTCCTGTGTTCCAGGCTGATATTATTATTTATGTGTTTGTTAGCTAATCTTTTATGGAGCCAACCTGTAGTGCAAAGGGAAGGCCTTTATTGCCACAGCAGAAGAGACAGCTGCCACAAGACATACCTTACTGAATATAGTACAAATACATAATAATCACTTGAGGAAATGTTATGTTTATCCCAGAAAGGGAGATGGGAGTGTTGAAATGCACAGACCATGACCACTGTGCTAATTCATGTTCAACATGACATTGATCCTTTCTCAGTGGCTGTGACACCTCTGCTCCAAGCCCTGCCTCAGCCTCTGCAGGTGTTCTGCTATCACCAGGGAAGCTGAAAAACCTGTGTTGACTTTGTCTGCAGGTTTGGCCTATTATTATTCTAAAGTAACCTTTGTCACCAAAGCCTCAAAGTAATAATTAACAGGCTTGTGTCTGGAAATCTGATGGGCATTGGACCCTGAGAGAATCCTGTTAACAGCAAATATTTCATATTGGACTGCATTTTGCCAAAGAGAATTTTAAATTAAACAATATAAACTTCACATACAATTACCAATTTCACCCATGTGACCCCCCAGCAAGCTGAAATCTTGATTCATTTGCAGCAGCATTTCTGTCTGTGATGAGTCCAACCCGATTTCTAACACAAAAATAAAGCCTGGATGGTGGGCTGTGAGGGCATGAACCCAGAGCAGGCAGGCAGGGATGTGTTTAAATGGATATATGCACATGGATGTGTGCACATGACATGGGGCAGGGGCTTGGGAAGCAGGATGCTGAAGGGTGGAGCAGTGCTTTGCACTTTGGCACCCCAGGGCAAATCTGTGGCATTTGGAAGGCAGGCAGAGCCCTGGAATCTGTGCTGTAGGATTGGAATGGTGGTAGCTTTATAAGGGAAACATAAATATATTTTTTTGTTGTTCTAAGAGTAGTGATTGCAAAGAGGATGGCTCCAAGGAGAAGTAAGTGGACTGAGCAGTCACCAGACACATAGGGCTGCTGCAGATGTGTTTTCAGCACTCTCTTTCCCAGCTGTTTGCTACCTGGAGCCAGGAGGTGGAGCAGAGCTGTGTGTGGTGCCCCCAGGGCTCCTCTCACACAGCCAAACACACAGGGAGGGATCCCCTAATTCCCTGAATCCCTCCCAGCAGTCACTGCTGCCAGGGGCTGGGGTTCCTCTCTCAGGGGTCGTGTCCAGCTGTGGGAGCCTTGTCCAGGTCCCATTTCCCCAGGCCACATCCAGGCTGAGGTGAGTGCAGTGTGCTGTGCCTCTAAACAGGAAACCCTGAGAATTTCATTCAGATGAGCTCCATTTCTGTGTCTGTGAAGGTCCACCAGAAACAGGATCAGGAATTCTGCATTGTTCCAGGATTTTGTGTCTCTCCTTTCTGCAGCAGGCTGGTGATGCCCAGCTCTGGCAGAGTGCTTCACCCTGAAGAGATCTTGTGTGTTAATTTGCAAAATGAAAATATGGGAGCACTCAAAGAAACTCACTTTTTTTGAGATGAGTGTTTAATTTAAGAGGCTCTATTGAGACTGAAGCAGATACTGTTTTGTTCTCTTGGGGATGTTATTTTAAGGAAGTGTCCTTTTCTAAACAATAGAAGCTTATAAACATATTTTAATCACTTTTATTCCCACCAGTGATTTATGCTGGTACACCTCAGTATTAATATCAGGGTTTTTGGTTCCTTTCAAAGCTTTGGGAATCTCACTGTGCTCTGTTTGTCACCTTATCTGTCCCCCAAGAGGCTGAGTATGGGAGGCATCATGAAAACATTGTTTGGCATGTTTCCATCTTGGTTTCTGACTGCATAAAACATTCCTCCCATAATATTTTGTCCTTAATGTTTTCAGCTGGGGAAGTTGTGACATGTTTCTTCTTGGAATTGCTGAAATGTTCCCAGAACCGAGTTGTTGCTCACCCTTATTCTATGAATTCCATAATTTTATTTTTTTTATTTTGCCTGGAAAATCTTGTCAAGATGGGGCTTGCCCAGAAGAAGAGACAAGCAAGGAACTAGAGAGCCTGCAGGTCTGACCTCTCCAGTACAGCCTGGTGACTGAGTGGACCCCATGTGACATCAGTTTGATGACTCAGTCCCAATCCTGGTGTCACATCAGAAAATTCTTTGGTTTTACTTGTGCCCTTCATTGCTGGCTGTGTAGTGACAGGAAGCAAAAACCCCACAGTGGCCACCCTTTATTTCCATAGGATGAAGTGGCAGCATTTGCAAAGTGGCAACTTGCTCAGTGGCATTATTCACCCAGGTCTTCCAGGAATATAATTAAAGGCAAATATTTTTAAATGACATGCATGCTTGCCAAGCAGACAGCTCTCCAGATGCCAATATTTTGTCATCTTCTCTCTTGGCACTTTTTCCAGTTTGTATTTCCCTCCCTCAGACTGGATGAAGGCTTTCTTATGTTGTTGTGGTTGTTTCCTCTAAAGAAAAAAAATATTAAACGACCTCAATGTCATTTCTAGAACACAAACAGTACAACTCCAAGCTCTGAATATTTCTTTAAAATGTCAGGTTTTATTTAGTCGGTTCAGTTGTCATTAGATGAAAATTGGTTTCTCAAACAGTTTCTGTTTGTCCTGAGGCAATGTGGTGGTTGTAAGAATGACATGGTAAAATTTATTTCGAGACTGTAAAACAAAAAGCCTGAGGATCATATCCCCAGCTAGCATAAGTCTTCTTACAGTAATTGTTAGTTCATTGATTTAGTCTTCTGAAAGAATTAAATGTCTGACTTCTCTGAAGGAAAAATTACAGCCTAAACGTGCCAGTTGCAAAGGAAATTGAAGTATTGTTCTGTCAACACTCTTCAGCAAGAGTGGAAAGCATCCACATCCAAAAAATGCTTTCTGTGTGATGAGCTTCATGCTTTTGTCATATTATTTCCATATTTAAAAGGGTATTTGGGATGAGCTGGAATTTGAGGTTTAGAAAGCCATTCTGCCTTCGATTTGCAGAGTAATTTATTTGAATTTCATGCTGTGCTCCTGTGATCCAAATGTATGTTTCCTTCAAGATTAATTCTATTTAAAGATTAAATTAAAATGTATGTTTCCTTGGCTAAAAAGAAGCTTTTAAAAATCCTTCACAGCTGAAACAACCTTTGAGAACTGCAGTCATGCCTGTATGTGGCATTGTTTCTAACTTAATCACAAAGGCTAAAACATTTTGAATTTGCATTTTTTTCCAGCTTTCAGGAAATAAAATGTTGTTCCTCAGGAAAAAATACACTTTTTGTTAAGAGCAAGTGTTATCTTACAATTTTCATGCACTGAACTTTGGCCAATGAGCTCCTCATGTGCATCAGGAAATGGAATCTCTGTCTGGAGCTGTCCAGGAGCCATCTGGGCACTGCCTGCTCCAGGGACCCTTCCTGAGCTTGGGAGGTGGACAAGAGACTCCTCAAGGCCTGGTTAATAAAGTGTCTGTGCTGTATAAAGCACATTGAGGTCTGATTTTTGTCTGGAGACAGCCCTGTCTAGTCTGACACTGTGAATAATTATCAAAATAGGGTTGGTTTTCTTCCTAAGACTGTACTAAATCTTCAGTCCTGTGATGGTGAGTGAAAAATCAAATCTCACTTAGCAGTGATCCACCTGTGGCCTGAGCTTTGGGCTGCAGGTTTGGAGTATTATTGCTGCTGCAGGCTTACCACGGGAGCTTTAAGGAAACACTTAAAGTGGGACTGATAAAAGAAAAAAAATCAGGAATTTTCTCTCCCTGGGTCAGTAGGACAACACTACAGATAACCCAGTTTTGTGCAGAGCTGCATTTGCTGTGCATGATCACTGCTGTTTCCTCCTCCCTTCAGATAAGGGCATTTAAGCCCTGGACATCTGATTTTCCTCCCTAAATGGAGATGTGAATGCAGCACCTCGTCCTCTGGCCTCTCCTCCCTCCTTCACTCACTGCCTCTGCTCTCCACAAATAAAACTCCTCAGGAGTGACAGTTGCCTAAAAGCTGCTTTTCACATTCGGGCACATGATCTAACTGCTCAAACAGCTGGTGTCTGCACCAGAAGAGGAATAACTCAAATTTAATCCAAATATTTCAGATGTAATCCAACCATGGCATTTCTCCTTCCTGGTCTTAATGAGCACTTTTATTTCCCTAGAATGATGAATGTCTCATGAACCAAACCAAAGCTGCATCTGCCAGTGGGCAGAGGTGGGCTGGGGGGACTTGCACCCCTAAAGCAGCATCAGCCCTTGGTTTAGCTGGAGTGGTGATGATTTACAGCTGAGAATCTGCCCTGCAGCTCTGCATTTGGGTGGAGTGAAAACTGCACCCCCAGAGGGGGAGGTTGTGCTTGGAAAACACAGGGACATCAGGTTAAGCTACTTGTGCAGACATTCCAAAATCTGCAAAAAATTAAAAACCAGCATGGCTGCCAATGAACATAATGGCTGAACTGTAAATACTTATGCTATAAGACAAGGGAAAAGCAACACTGGCAAACCTCAACATTATTAGAAACAGGCTCTTCTGTCTTTTGAGAGTTAAGAAATGTTTCCTTAGGGCTTTCACTGACTTTACTTTAGCTGTTAGTCCCTGATTAAATAAAGATGATGAAGTTCTCGCAGCAATTCGTAGAGAATCTTCATCTTTAGAGGAAATTTTGTGGTGCTTTGAACACACAACAGGAAGTGGAGGTCTGGATCCCTTTTGTTTTACCCAGAATGTAGCTTCAAATCCATAATTGCAGATCAAACACTTTGTGTTATCTGGGAAGTGCTGTAAGGTTGGGCACTGTGAATATTCCTATGGCTGCCAGTAGTCATTGCAAAAGATAGGAGAGAGATTATTGGGATTCCAAAGATTTCTAAGCTGGTCAATCAGGAGGGGAATTTCTCAGTGATGGCACTGATGCCAGTGTTTAACAGAGAAATTTGTCTGAAATGAAGTGGTGAATTCAACTCAGTGTATTCATATCACGTTGGGAAAATCAAAAATTAGGTCAAGCAGTGAAAGAGCTATGGAAAGAAACAGCATGATATAAATAAGGAAAAAAAAAAATCTTACTCTGTCTTTGCAAGCAAGAAGTCTCTTAAATGTCTGAACAATTTAATCACAAAGATGAAACTCACTGTGCTTCAACTGGGATAAAATCATGACCAAGTAAATATTCTGACTACACCCTGATGGGCTGAGTCTCCTCCCAGGCAGCCAAAGGCTCTTGTCCATGGATCTGTCTGACTGAATCTGCTCTAGTCTTTGTTTTGGGCTGAAGCAGAAGAGAATCCAAAATTAATTATCATTAATGGCACTAGGAAACTTCTTGACTATTCAAACAGTGATAGAGCTCCACGTTTTCACAAGTCCTTAAGTGATTAAAGCATCCAAGTTCCTCAGGCTTTTCAATGGTTTGGGTATTTAAGTTGCACAATAATAATATCCAAAGTGACATGCAGAGTTTGTAAACACATTAAAGCATATTCAGACTGGTTTATCCTGGAAATTCTCTTGAGGCTGGAAAGAAGAAATCCTCAAGATCACGTTGTATAACAGCATGTTATCCAAACATATTTTATTCATTTTAGTACTCTAGTAGCCATCTGTGCAAGACAAAATTATCTACATAGAGGGAAAAACATGGGCTTGATTGCCTGGCAGATAAAGCAACTGTGATTTCTGCTTAATAATCTTTCTTTGGAAGTCACTGATATGGGTTTTGAAGTGTCATCACTCAAAACTGAAGAAACTTATCTCACATGCTGATAACTTTATTGGTAAATGAAAATCTTTCCAAGATGAAGTTTAAAAAGATGTTTTAGAGATAGAAGCTGCTGTTTGTTTTCAAGATGTGTAAATAAAATCCTTCCTGGTAGTCACTGTGAATTTATGATTCTATGAGACACTGATTTGGCTGAGTCATCAAAATGCTTTCAGTATTCAGGAGTAAAATAAATGCTGCTGTGTCACTTTTGAGGTAATATTTTTATAGCTTAGAATTTGAACTCTCTATCTTCCTAAAAGAAAAATACTCTGGTGTACATGTTCTAAGGCTGATCTTTGCCAGAAAGGATGTCCAGCCTAGAATTTTAAGTCTGATATGTGCCATGTTGAGACAGAGACCCTCCATAGACTCTGACCTTCATAGGCTCAGCAAAGTTGTGTTGTGCTGGCTAGAACAAAATTTCTATTAAAAAACAATTCAAAATCCAAAATTTGATACAGCTCAACTCATAGTCTAAGAAGCTTGTGTCTTATGTTCAGGGCTTTATATCATTTTACAGTTCCTCCTTTTATGTTATGAAGCAAAAATCTAGTCCAGAATGGTGTGGGGTGGATCACAATTCCAAAGGATTCTGTGGCAGGTGTCACTGGAGATGCCTTGAGCTGTTATCCCAGGCATTCACATACCTTTGCTTGAAGCAAGTAAGTGGGAGAACACCTCAAGGTGCTGTCTGAAAAATATGAGGAATCTGGGAGAAGAGGATAAAGGATTTTTATCCTTAAGAAAGTGTCTGAGATAAATGCCATGATTGGTAGGTAGTGGAATCTAGGCTGAAAGCAAACCTTGCTGGAAAAGGGGTGTGGAAAGGAGGAACTTTTTGCTAAAGGGGTTTATGCTCTTTAATGTGGTATTTAGACTTATGCTTTTTAATCTTTGAAGTCTGTGCATTGCCACTGGGCAAGGGAGAAATACCTTCTTTCAGGAAAAACAAATCATCTCCCAGATTCATCTGAATTTTCACTCCAGACAATGTTTAGATGACTAGACTTTAGTTTTGCCACAAAATACTCAATATAATAAAAAAAATAAACGTGACTTTGCTGAAATCTGCCTGATAGTCTTTTGTAAACAACAAATTCCCTTCCTCATAAAAGGCAGTGATGGAGAATTCCATCTGCATCAGCTGCCAGCCCCCTGAGACACAGCAGAAGGTCAGACTGGACAAGATCATGGCCCCTGAGCCAAAATGATGCTCATTATCAGGCAAACAAATATTTTCCTCCCCAGACAGAGCTGGACAGTCAGGAGTACTGACCTGGGAATAGTTTATTCCACACTGGCCCAGTGCTGAATATTTCAGTGCTGTAAAAAAATGTGACTTTTTCCAACCTCCTTTTCTTATTGTTTTTATTGCCCATCTGAGGAAACTCATCCAAGAATTTGATAGACAAACATGTTTTGAGGAAGCAATAAAAAGATGGAGCTGAACAGTGGGTGGCCCTTGAGTCTGATGAGTGGCCTTACAGCCCATGTCTGACCTAAGGCACGTTAGGGTGTTTCTGAAAGTGATGTCAGGGAGTTGCTCTAAGGACTGGCTTTGTCCCTGCCCATCTTCTTTGATTGCATTTAATGCAAAAACATTTCCCCTGCTTTAGTGAATGGCTACATTCAGATTTTCTTTAAAATGTTGCTACATCTACCTCTTTTTCATGGAGCATCACCACCTCAAAATCAGAGTGAATCCTTGTAAAAGCATTTTGCAAGAAAACTTTAGATTAGTGACCCCAAAATTGTCCCTTTAGGATGGAAAACTATCACTTTTCCCAGGAAGTTTAGACATACACATTTTTAACCAGTTAAATGGGTTACAATTAAACCATTTAAATTTGATTAGATTTTTTCCTCTACATTATGTCACAGTTGTTAGTTGTTGTAGCTTTGGAATAGCTGAAAATCGAGTTTCATAGGGGTTGGTATTGCTCTGAACTATTGGTTTATATAGTGAGTAGACACACAGGCTTCTCTCCAGTGTCCCAGCACCATGGCAGTGGCAGGGTAATGTCTGTGCAGTGCCCTTTGAAAGGACCTGAGCTCTGCTTCCAGGGGAGTTTGCACATCTGGCTGAGAGAATTTGATGCTGCCTGAGGTGAATCCTGTCCTGAGAATGGCATCTCTGATTGCTGCTGATGAGGAAAAGTCACACAAATCGTGGTGCAAATTGAGTTTAGAGAAAGGAATAGGTACAAGGGGAAGAAGGCAGGAGGCAAAAGCTCTGTTCTGGTAAATTCAGTAGAAACAAAGTGTTATTCTCAAACAAGGCAGCTTTTCTCTAGAGGTGTTGAGGATGTGCTGCAGTTCTGTAGCATCACAAACTCAGTGCAGCCAGAGGTGATTTGAGATGGTTTGTTCTTGTCTGAGGGTTCTGGGAGAACAGCAAATCTCTCATTGTAGTCTGGAGTCATTCCTGGGCTGCGGTGGCAGAGGACTGGCAGGGCTTCAGCAAACACTTTGTTAGGAGGTTCAGGAGAAGGTCAGCCCTAGGGCCCATCACTGAGCCCTTCCCAGCCCTGTCAGCATCCTGCAGAGAGCAGCTGTAGTGCTCCAGGGGTCAGCTGAAACCTACAGGCAGCCAAGATACACACCATGTTGCCCAATTCCAATTTTTTGGGAGTTTTTCTTCCAAAACATTGGTTCAGATCCTCCCCAAACACACGTGTCCCATAGGCAAGGCAAGGCTGAAACCCATGGACTGAGTATTAGTCACCACTAGCCCCAAACTGAAAATGGAAAAAAAAGAACACTATAAAAATGTCTGTGATGCATTTGGTTTTGTAACAGGATTTAGTGGAGAGGGAGGAGGGAGAAGAAGCATTTCTCAATCCCCATATAGCTGAGTTTTCTTTTACACAAGGCTGGAGCTCTGGCCTGCTCCTGGCTTTGCTCATGTGCTGCTCAGTTTCTGTGCAAGCAGCACTGGGTATTGTCTCACTCTCAGGAGCTGATGCTGCTGGATGATGGGCACAGAGTTTCCAGAGGAATTGCACATCCTGAGCTCAGGTGTACACACAGATACCTGTGGCCAAACCTGCCTTTTGTGGGCTTACATGGTGGAACAGCTCTGCCAAAAGTCCCCTCCTGATCTCAGCAGGGGATGTTTCAGGGTTTTTTGATGGAGATTTCTCTGAGAACTGTCCCCTGAGGGGTCACTTCTCTTTTTTCACTCCATAGGCAGAGTTTTTTCAGCTACAACAAGGTTGTAAAAGTCTTTTTGCATGCACTGGAGCATCCAGTGCAGTTGGGCTTGGTCATTTTGCTTCTTGGGGCTAACTGCAAATGCCTTGGCACACAGACTGCTCTGGGGAGGGCTTCTGTGACCATGCCAGCACAGCTGGGGTTTTTTATAGGATGAAAATCCCATTTACCTCTTGAGCTCCACAACCACAGGGTGCTGTCTTTGCTGCCTTCCTTTAGATGAGGTTGGTTCAGTGTCAGCTGCAGCCAAAGCTGAATTTTTACATCCATGTTCAGAAAGAATTGCCTTTCCCCTGCTTCCCTACAGGAGCTGACTCAGGATGATGTGAGGGAGGGAAAAGGGAAGAAAATGGAAAAAATTCTCAGCTCTGACAGAAATCAACCTGCTTTAAAAAATGTAAGAGAATGGTCACTGAGCTTATGTCGATCAGCCTGATAGTGCCTGCCTCTGTAGGTCTCATGTGCAAGCAAAGGTGGATTATTTTTCATGCTAGTGCTGGGTTCTTTAAAGGGTGCTGGAGAAAGTAAGCTCTAATACTGCAAAAGCCTTTGAAAATCCTAGTTGCAAACAATTACTGCTCTTCTTTCTTCTTCCCTTGACTGCATCTATGTTTTTCTCTGAGACAGTTGACAGACCCTAATCTGTTAAAAAATAATTTTTCCCTTTTCTTGGACGTCTGAGATCTCTCTTAATGTTTTACAGTTAATGTTTTTTACAGTGCAGCTTCAGCTAATGCCTGTGAAGACACACAGCTAGTTAATTAACCCTCTGAATGTCTTTCTCCCTGTTTATAACCAATACTGCATAACTTCTAGTTCATGAATATTGGTAACACTTACAGCAGGAGATGCATGTTCAGAGCTAAGGGGAATTTTCTCCTTTAGCCAAATTACTCTTAAGAGTCAATGCAAATATCAATGCACAATCAGTTACCTGCTGCACTTTCAGTTGTGCATCTGGTCTCAAATAAAACCCATCCTTTTCTCTTTTTTTTTTTTTTTTGGGGATTTT
>VZTT01013778.1:0-20520 GCA_013400855.1 Buphagus erythrorhynchus | reverse complement strand
TGTGGCAGAACAACACACAAACCATTTCATGGCTCCAGTGAAATGGGTGTCTGTTGTCTCCCATGGTTCACATTGTTTTGCAAAACTTCTGTCATGGTGAAATAAATCACTTGGAGTACTCTCAAGTTGTGTTGCTGGAGTCCTANTGTCTGAATGCCAATATATCAAGCCTACACAGCAAGGATGGGAGGTGACACAAACAGACTTCTGCCATGCAAATGAAAGCCTGGTAGGACAAAGAGAGCATCAGGGCTTTCAGCAGAACCACGAGGCCCTGAAACCTCCAACCTCACTTCCCAGAGTTCTGCAGAGGGTTTTTATTTCATTGTGGACATGTGTGAGGGGAGAACTGGGGACAGCTCTGCATTTGGACCCTGGGATGCTCCCTGCAGGCACAAATACTGCAACAAATTTAGCTTTTATTGTGGTGGTGTATCAGAAATAGGGTAGCTGTCAGACATTAATGATGTGTAGTAGGATCCAGTAACTGCCTTTAAATGGTTCCTTGGAAATGGGAAGATATTTCTCTGTTTCACAGCACAGATGATGCAAGATGATCCTGAGAAGAAGGACTGGGGTTGAACCATTGTGTTTGCAAAGGAGGAGATTCTGGTGGAACTCACAGCCCCAGTGCTTGGGTGCTTAGGCAGCAGCAGAGAGAAGAGATCAGGACTCCTGGATCACATCTCATGTCAGTGTCTCCTCCTTGTAATTCCTCTGATAGCAACTAGTTGGTCCTCAACTTTCCTAAATTGGGAACATTGTATATCCTAACTGCTGGCAGCATTACAGAATAAAAAAAAGATATATTTTAAGTATATATCCTTTTAAATTTCTATTTTTGAATATGCTTGGTGCAACCAAAAACGCTTAAAGATCCTCACAAGGACTGCAGAATAATATATTGAAATAGCACATTTCTAACTTGTGTTGGGGGCATTGGGGCTTAGATAGATAAAAGTATTCCTAAGAATTTACTATATGGCATAAGTGGTGAAAATCACAAAGCCCAGAAAAGAACAAAGGGCTGAAGTGAGCTCTAGGTTGTGCCTCAGTGTTATTGTGTCTCATCTGAGCCATGCAGTGACAGTCACCATTGAAGCTGTTATAATGACAGGAGAATTAATGACGAAAGAAACAGAATTGGTGGCATTTTCTTACTCTGTTCTTGAGCCCCAGAGCTGCAGGGCTCTTAGGTGGTTTAATCAGAAAGGGTTTATCAAGCAGGATCCTGGAGAATTCGGTGGCTCTGGTGGAATCAGGGAGGTGCTGTTTCTGAGCTCTGCTGTTCCATGTTTGCTTTGGACCCCAGCACTCAGCAGATGCTGATCTCATCCATGAATTTTGGAAGTTGGCACATGCTGCTCTGCTTTTCCTCTGAGGACTTTGTGAGATGCAAGACACACTTCAATTAAATAATGGCAGTTTAATGTGGTTTTTTTATCAAAACAAACCAATAAGATCTTTGTAATACACAGCAGTGCTTAATTTCTTTCTAAAACTAAAGTTTTGGCTTCCGCTAGTAACAGGAAAATTTGGACAGTTTTAACCCCAATGGCTTCATTTATCCCTCATTTATTATTCTAACAAAATAACATTTTGAAAGGAAAAACAAACTAGAAATTATTAATTTCTAGATGCTAGAAATTAATTTCCAGACATGCCAGGAAATGGGATATAAAATTTAATCTAGCCCATGTGGGTGTGGGATGTGTGCTACCAGCACAAAAGCCAAGTGCCAACTGATGTCAACCCCTGCAGTGAGGTGGATTTACACCTCTGAAGGGCCAGCCTGGAGGTCCTGCTGCCATTCCATGTCAGAGCATCCAGGGAGGCTGCATGAATCTGTCCATGATGCTGATGAGCATTTTGTACACGGTCAGTTTTCCTCATAGGCACCATTTTGTTGCTCAGATTTTTGTTAAGGTCTCTTAATAAGCTTTGAGTTTTCTCTGAGTGCAGACACGTGGGAATTCCTGACAGAAGAGCAGTGTCATGTAATGATCAGTTGCTTGTTTCCCAAAAGGCATTTAAAATGTCAACTCTTACTTAATGAGAAAAGTCTCATGCCAAAAATATAATTTTCTTAAGGAAAATGGCTGTAGCTCTATGAATTCCATGCTATGAGCTGATTTCAGATGCCATTTGGCTCAACCAGCCCCGGTTTTAAAACCATCAGCTGAGCACTGAGGTGGTTCTTTTCTCTGGAAATGAGTTCATCTGGCACTGATTTATCAGAGTCACATCAGAGGAATGCCTGTGGTCTGTAGCCAGGCTTGGGTTGAAGTCCTGCTATTTTGGGATCATCATCTTTAATTACCAAAGGGCAGAGAGAATCCATAGGTAAGGAGCACAGCTCCTTCCTCTGCTGCTGATGGCAGACAGGACAGACTGCAGGAAATCTGGGGTCTCCTGCCATTTGGAGGTGAGATGGAGTTATTAATTCTGCATTTCTACTGCTTGGATAGAGGATAATTCCCACTGTGTTGAAATTTAGGGTTATTAAGGTGGGAAAGAGCAGAATTTCCTGCCACTGCCTGCTGTGCCATCCTCTCAGGCAGTCAGGAGTAGTCACTGGGCTGAGCCCTGCAGGTTCCACCAGTTAGGGGTGGTCCCATTGCTTGCTGCTGAAGTGTTGCTGGGAGGTTCCCTCTGCATTCAGCAGGACACCTCTGCCAAGGATTTCATGGGGACAAACACATCACTGCTGCAAAATGCACCCCTGTGGCTTTCCTGTGCACCATGGAACTGAGAGGGTCTCCCTTTCCTGCAGGGGGTAATCCAGGGAGGAGCAGGGAGACAGCCCAGGAAGATCCTGGTGGGAACCTGCATGTGGATAGACATGGAGCCAGGAAAGGAGGGACAAATAATTCTAGCAGGAGCCAGACCCATGGGAATTAGAGACCCAGAGAGTGAAAGGTGTGTTTCACAAAGAGGTGTTCTCTTCCTGCTGTGGTGCTGAGGGGTTGGGCTCACTGCAGTGGCTCAGGCTCTTGGTGAAGGAGGGTTTCCAGTGTGCCAGCCAAAGCAGTGGCAGTGAAGATGATGCCTTGGAGTGGCTACCTAGAACAGAGGCTGGACAGAGTTAAGAGAATAAAGTGGGTGTTTATTAAAGGCCTTTAACAGGTACACCTTGGGCAGTTAAAAGAATAAAGTGGGTGTTTATTAAAGACTTTTAACAGGTACACCTTGGGCAGTGCAAAAGCTTCCAAGGCTACACCCAAGATGCACGATGATCACGAGTTTTTTTGGCAGATATAAGTTTGGTTATTTGCATATCAGAGGTTCATTCTCCAATTACATCTTCAGGTAATGAAGTCACATTCCCCCAGTTTGCTCCCCCTACAATTCACTTCTGTTTATACTCTTTTAGGGCCTGAGGCTGTAGAGTGTCCTTGGGTTCCAGGCCCCAGAGGAATTGTTTTGTCTGACCAAAGTGTGAAGATAACAGTTAACACTTTATATGAAGTGTAGAGTTATGCACTATTGCTGCACAGGATTTGAAAAATATAAAGGGTAAAATCTTCAGGCATCATTCCCCCCCATTAGAGGCTTGACAAGGAGAAGCTGTGAGCTCAGCTGCCAGCAGCATCGATTCCTGCTGCTTTTCCTGACTTCAAGGATGCTGTGATTGTTTCTGGAGTGGAATCTCCAGCAATGTCTGGTTTGCTTTGCCAGGACCTCTGTGAAGACCCCCACCTGCTCGTGGATGGAATGAGCTCCCATGACTTCCACCAGGGCAAGCTGGGGAACTGCTGGTTTGTGGCTGCGTGCTCCTGCCTGGCTCTGAGGAAAAGCCTCTGGCAGCAGGTGGGTGATTGGTGTGTGGTGCAGGAAATAAAGCCAATAAACCAAACTAACCTTGGTTGTTTCCCTACCTAGCAGACTGTTTTTCTCCCTAGGATTAACAAGGGGTGAATTCAAATCTTCCCTTTCTTTAACATGTCCCAGAGCAGTCTGCCCTGGGAATAAACCTGAGCACAGTGCACTGGCTGAATTCCTCCCCCATGGTTTCCCAGGTGATTCCAGACTATAAGGAGCAGGAATGGGACCCGAAAAGCCCAAGGAAATACGCTGGGATTTTCCGTTTCTGTTTCTGGCGCTTCGGGGAGTGGACAGAGGTGGTGGTTGATGATCTGCTGCCAACAGAGAATGGGGAGTTGATCTACTGCCATTCCAACGTGAGAAATGAATTCTGGAGTGCTTTGCTGGAGAAAGCCTATGCTAAGTATGAGCTGGTTCATTGTCCTTGTAGTCCTCAGTGTTGGCCCTTTGTCTGTTTTGTCTTTCAATTCTATCAGACTTTCCATAGACTTTAGTTTTGCTGCTGGTAGAAAACCTAAAAAAGACTGAAAACTCCTTTAATCTCTGTTAAGGATGTAAACCATAAAGGAGTGCAATGCAGTCTGCTTCAGCAGCCCAAATCTTTAAGGATCCTACAAACCAGGGAAGATTTATCTGCAGTCTGCTCAGGCTTTTTTTGTTCAGTTCTGTTTTTTCCTTGGTGAGACACAAACACGTTCCCTACATTCAAGCCAAATTAGAGCACTTGCTCCAGCCCCCTGTGAACTGAGAATGTTCTGTGGTGCCCCCAGGCTGGCTGGATCCTACCAAGCCCTGGATGGAGGCTGTGCTGCAGAAGCCCTGGTGGACTTCACTGGAGCAGTGGCAGACTCCATTAATTTGGCAGAGGGCAGATATGGAGAGGTTATTTCTGAGCAGATGAAACTGTTTGAAGACTTGATGAAAGTGCATAAAAGAGGAGGGTTCATCAGCTGCTCCATTTCGGTGAGTACAGAGAGCTGGATTTTAAAGGGTTTGTTTCAATGAAAATATTCTGGAAGAAATACCATTATTAGGATATTGAGTATGTCTTTCCTTTGCATGTTTGGAAAAGCTTTATTTGGAAAAATCTACCAAGTTCTTCCAGCTCCAGGAGCCACTAAATACAATCACGACTGCTTGTGTTGCGACTTCACTGTGTCTGAAATTCTTTTTTCTGAATGGTCACAGTTGTGAATTGACCTGAGGTAAATCCACCCTAATTTACAGAGCAGATATCAGCATTAAGTTGCTTTATTCCTTAGAGAAATCTCTTTAGAGAAAACAGTTCTGGCATGGAGCTGCTGAGACTTCTTGACTTTGGTTGTGCCAGTGCAGCCAGGGTAACAGTGGCCTGAGCTGAAAGGCTGAGCTCACCTGGTTATCCAGGTAATGCTATTTGATATTGAATGTATTGAATATATTCAATACATTGCATAATTTCCCCACTGGAATTAAGCTGCAGAACTTGCCTGTGCTGGCTCATGCGAGGCTCAGGTAACCCAGTGCCCACATTA
This sequence comes from Buphagus erythrorhynchus, assembly GCA_013400855.1. Lineage (NCBI taxonomy): Eukaryota > Metazoa > Chordata > Aves > Passeriformes > Sturnidae > Buphagus > Buphagus erythrorhynchus. The sequence continues at coordinate 15,181 of VZTT01013778.1, read as the reverse complement.
GGAGGCCATGGCTCTGAAGTTCCCATAGTCAGTAGAGAGGGGATGGTTTCTGAGGAATTTACCTCTCTCCAGTCCTGTGCTAGAGGGTGGATGAATAAGAGCTCCCAAGGGATGCTTTGTGCTTCACAAACCACCTATGGCCCAGCCCCTGGCCATAGGAGGCAAAGCATTGACCCCTGGGCTGACCTCCCCTTCTCTGAGAGTCTGACTGGGCACTGCTGAAATCCTCACCTTCCCAAAGCTCTTAGCACATGTGAAGGGCAAACAAACCACAGTGGCACCTGAGTATTTCCTAAATGATTGCTTTTAAATGATTTTTAAATCATCTATCGTGAACCATTAATCCAGCAGCCCACAGAAAAGGGATAATTTTCTAGGAGCTGCACGGTTGGCATCTAAGGGCACTTCAGCATCTTCCTCCCATGGCCCCTGCTTCAGTTTAAGACCTTAGTTAAGGCTGATCTTAATTAAATCACTTAAATATTTTGCTTTCATTTCCCTATCTGTGAATGAAGCCAATTCATTCAGAAATTCTTGTGAGTGTGAAGAAGGTTGTGGAATTGTCAAGAACAGAAAATCAGCTGGGTTGGGAGGCTCCTGAGAATGTCACCTGTTTATCTGGCCCTGGCCATGCAGTGTCCTGCATCAGGGCCTGGCACCAAGAGGAGCACCTGGTACCTTGTGGGACACAAACTTTAACCTGAGATACAACAGGGGACCTGGGCTGTCCCTTCCAGCAGCACCAGGAAACAGCTCAGAAACAAAAGCTTCAAGGTCTTCGGGTTTTATCTTTTTTTCATAAGGCCTGAGTTTTTATTTGAAAGAATTGCATCTGATTTGCTCAGAGCAGGCTGGCAGAGCAGACTGCCTGGTGTGAATTGTTACTGCAGACATTGTTTAAGGAATGATAAGTTGCTCCCAAAGGCTAGAGCAGTTCTGTTTCTTAACAAGAAATTGGTGAGGTGATTGATTCAGTACAGGGAGCTGTATTTTAAAAAGCAATTAATTAGGCAGTTGTAATGCTTTCACTGATTCCTGGCATGATGTTTCTGCCTTCCAAATTAAGCACAAATGCTTCTAAACATTGATTACAGAGAGGCCATTCCTAAGTTTGCCTGCATTTGTCACTTTTTGATGTATTATACACACAGTGGAGCTTGCTAGGTGTAGAATATTTAATACTCAAGTGGCTTCATTGCTGCCTTACAAACATGTCATCATTTTCCTTGGATTACAAAATGGCCCTGAGCATCACCATTTGGAAATCTGAAGAGACAGGAGATGTTTAAATATCTCATTTGAATAAAGAAATAATATAAGTATCTTCAGAACGAGGTGGGAAAGGCCAGCAGTGAGAAAAGCCTGGGGGATAATAAAGGCAGCAGGAGAAGTTGCAGACTCCAGTGCTGTCAAGCACTCCTTGTTTGCTTTTAGTTGTGAAAAATGGGAGTGAGTGTCACACTGGAGGGAGCCCAGAGCCATGGGGATGTCAGCCAGGCTGGGGGAACTCTTGAGCTGATTCTTTGGGAGCTGTTGTCATGAGGGCTCGGGGAGACTCTCACAATTGCCAGGCCATCTGTCAGTTCCAATTTGACAGGAATTTCTCCTTCCCTCCTTTTTTTTTTTTTTTAATGTGATTTCTTACCTTTGGGGACTGAGCACTGTTATATCAGTGCAACATTTGCCTTAGGACAAGGACCTTGTCTGTTTAGACCAGTTAAATTCTGAAATGGGTAAAAATATCTAAGGAAGTACTATGTTCATTTCATAACTGTGATAAATCCTTATTTATATTTAAATATTCATATATTTCTACTAATATATTAATGTGTAAGGATAAATAATATATTTATATTTAAATATTTGCATTAGTAACACCAAGAGGCCATACCTCTTGCTCTCTCCACCACAGCCAAGGCTTGACTGAGCATTAATTAGGTAATTACAAGTTTACACAGAAGGATCTGCACTGAGTCAAATCTTCCTTCCTTGGTAGGAAGGTGTCCAAGGGAATGAGTGTTTCCAGGCCCTATGGGTGATAAATGAGAGAGACTCCAGGGTGGCTTGGCTGGATTCAGTGAGGGTGTGGAGAATCTGGATCCAGGTCCATCAAAACCACTCCAACATCTTTGTATGGTGCTGCTTTTCTGGGTTTAGATCAGGAGATTTGGATGCAATAAATGACTTTGTGTTCTTTTTTTCAGAGCTTGACTACTTTTATATATCAAACAGGACAGTTTAGTGTTTGTTTAGGGACAGTTTAGGGACAGCCTGGTCACTGCTGGGAACTGGGATTCCTACATGGAATTTATGGTGAGCAAACCCAGTTCCTAAAGCACCCTACAGATCTTCCCTTTGCCATGTAAGAGAGCCCTGCCAGGAGTGAGTGAGGTACAGGACAGCCTTCACAAGTGGCTTGGAAGTTTTTTTACATGTCAACTTGTCAAAACTTGGAAGTTTTTTTACTTTACAAACATTTGGAAGTTTTTGGCACTTGCCTGCGCCCTCCCAATTTTAGCCACTGCCAGTAGTTCTTCCTGGGTATCAAATTTATTCAAGCACAAGAACAACCATTGGACTCAGCAGCTAAATTCATGAGTGTCCAGGTGAGGACACCCCCAGACAGTCTGGGCACAGTCATCAGTGTCCACAAGAGCCATTTGGTAGAGATGACAGGATTTGGGAAGGGCTGATAAAGATTTTCCATTTTCTAACTCTGAGGCCAGGAGGAGACAGACTGGCTGCAGCAGGCAGGATTCCCCTGTGCTCTGGGATTTTCTGGCACTGGAACTGCCTGGCACTAACAACACTGGACTGGTGAGCCCCTACTTCTGATTCCCAGTGCTGTCATTTTCCTGCATAGTCATATCCCTCAGGGAGAGAATGAAAAACACATTTTTCTTGTCCTTCCCCTTGAACTTGGAGCTGTCAGGTTCCTCAGAGATGTGAGTTCTTTTTGTTTAATTGTCATTCTCCATGGCCAAGGAGTCCTCTGGCCGTCCCAGTGAAGCAGAGACAGAGATGGGGCTCATTGTGGGCCATGCCTACTCCGTGACTGCCATCAGGAAACTGCGCCTCGGGGAGAGGCTCCTCTTCTCCTTCAACGCACAAAAGCTCTTCATGATCAGGCTGAGGAACCCCTGGGGGAAAAAAGAATGGCATGGTGCTTGGAGTGACAGGTAAGAGCTGCAAACCCGGGGTCAAAGGAGTGAAACTCTGCTGGGGCCACTGAATTTATGGTTAAACACTGGTGAGACACACACCCATACTTAGAGATGGCTGAACTTGTGTGCCACCTCTGCCCATTTTCCTCTGAGAAAATGAGCATGTCCTGGAGGGGTTTATGACTCCCTGGACCTTTATTTACTGTTTACATCATTCTTCTGGCACACTGGAAAATGGGAACAGCTCATGAGTCAAGAACACGAGGCTCGTTCCCAGCTTCACCACGGAGCGTGTCTGGGACTCAGTTTCTCATTTCCAGCTGCTGGGGATGGTAAAAGTCTTGTAGATCATTTAAGTGACTGGTGAAAAATGCTGTAAAAGTGCCATGTTTGTGATTTCTTTCTAATTAACTTTCTAATGAATTTTCATGTGGGCCCTGGGCTTAGCAGGTACCTGTACAGCAAGAGAAATGATTGCTGGAGATGTCTCCCGTCGTGGGTGATTTATACATGAAAAATATGTGACAGTTCAGCACTGGGCTCACCAGCTAGCATTTAGTACTTGACAATGCTGTGTTCTTAACAGCAGCCTATTAATTTCTTATAATCCATGCTTTAGCTAGCAAAAATCTACTACTTTCAGAGAGATTGGTCTGGGTGAAATGCAAAGAATGCACGACAGAGCTGCTGTGTCTTGTTTAACTGAAGCCCTTAGGGTTCTCCAGTATCCTGTGTCTGGCACAGCTGCCACTCATGCCAGCATGACTCTGGTGGCCCATGGCTTTTGGTCTGACAGAATTAAATGGACAATTTCCAAATAGGTTAAGAAAATGTCTGTTAGGGTGAGCAGCCTCCCTTCTCTCCTTCCAGCCACCTTCATCTTTAGCCTCCAAGTGCTTTTGGAGGGGCAGTGAGGAGCTGTGGCTTTGTTTCTCTGGTGTAACCCATCAGCACAGGGTCTGTTTTGGGTTTCAGCAGGAGGCTGCTGGAATTTAGGGTCTGTGCTCCCCTGCAGGGGCTATGTGCCTGAAGGGTCACATAATGTAATGTTCCTCTGCACACTGGACACTGCACTCAGGCTCCAGCAGTTTCTTCTCAAAGGCCCCCCAGGGAAATCTCAGACCTCAGGCCTGTTTTATTAAGGTGATTAAAAGGCACAGAGAATACTCTGGTCTAAGTGAAGCGTTCAATAATCTCCTGAGGAGGAAAACCAGGTTTCATTTGAGGGGCCTCCAGGGAATGGAGTCAATCTCCTGTGACCTTGGAAACCAGCTGTTTAAGTGTTTAAGAGTCCTAATGGAGGGTGTGACAAAGGAAATCAATAAAGTTCTGCTCTACTTGAGCCTATTTCCTATTCAACTCTTCCTTTCTCTTCCTTTTTTAGTAGCTTTCAAATCAATTAATGTTTTAAAACTCCTCCTGAAAGCCTCACACTTTCATCAATATCATCTGCCCTTTCAGTACTCTGATATTCCTTTTAAAACCATGGACCAGGAGAGATTTTAACTTCAATTCTTTTTCCAGGTGAGAGCTTTTAAGTTATTAATCATCTTTATTGTTTTGATTTTTTTTTAATTATTTCCTTTTAGTTCTGAAGAGTGGAAGAAAGTCAGCGATTCTGAGCGCAAGGATTTGGGGCTCACTGTTGAGAACGATGGAGAGTTCTGGTGAGTGGGAGTGATGTGAAGGATTTGGGGACACTGGCTACACTGAGTAACTGTCATTATTCTGTCATTTAACAGCTTCAAAAACAGATGGATAAAGTTATCCCAAGGTCTGTTTCTTTCAAACTCCCAAGAGATGACAGGGAAGAATAATAAAAATGGATTTGAAACTAGCAGAACAAAATGAGTAGCTCTCAGAATCTATTGTCTGTATTTAGGATAATCTCTCAGAAACCAGGAGAACACAAACTGGTTTACAATGCCCAGTATTGAACACTGTTTATCAGTTAAACTCTGAAATGGGTAAAAATATCTGAGGAAGTACTATGTGCATTTCACACTCTGTTTACTGACTACTGTGCCTGTCTGTAGGTCAGCCATGGCTGAGGCATCTAAAAATAGAGTTGCATCCAGTGAATTTTGGTATTTGTTGGTGTTTTCCAGCATGAGAATGAGAAGTGTTCATTCTCTATACAGTGTCTAGAGCTCTATTAATTTTGACCTTGCTTAAAGCTTAGATCTTTAGCCCAGCAGGTCCTTCAGGAGATGATCAATATTGCATCAAGTGAGCTGGCAGGGCTCAGAGTGAAAATAATTCTGTTGGCTTTGTCAGGACTGGCAGCTGCAGGGTTTGGCTCTGGGCCATGAATAAGGCAGGCCACGATGGTAATTCAAAGAGCCAAGCTGTTTTCCAGTTGTCTGCAGTCCAGCCTGTTCCTTTAGCAGGTGAGATGGGGTTAAATCAAATCTCTGTCCTGAGTGCAGAGGTTTGAGTCGTGCTCAGGGACAGAGATGACATTGTCCTGTGACAATAAGGACTGTAATAATGAGGAGTGGGTCCTGTTTTAATTGCAGGTATCTCTTTGCCCTTTGTAAAATGTCTTACCAAATCCAGCCTGGGAGGTTCAACCAGTCCTTCAGGCTTAGGAGATGCAGCAGAACAGATCCTGATCTGAATCTGACCAAACACAGAGTGATGCTGCTCTGAATTAAGCTCTAAAACTCTGTGATTGTGGCTTCATGAGTATTTCCACATGGAAAGCTTTCCAGTGAATCAGTTTGTCCCCTGGACAGCTGAGCAATGCCTCCTCTTGGAATGACTGGAAGATTTTGTGTTTTGTTTTGGCTCTTTGTGTGAATATCACTGTTTATTTTTAAACAAACCATTACTTCCTGGTGTTCTGTGGAGCAGGATGACGTTTGAGGACTGGTGTAAGAATTTCACGGATGTGGACATCTGCAGGACTGTGAACACCTCCTTCTTCAGCCTCCACAAGACCTGGGAGAAGGAAATGATGTATGGGGCTTGGACAAAGCATCCAGAGCCCCTGCTGAACCGAGCTGGGGGCTGCTTTGATAACAGAGAGACCTTCCTGCAGAACCCCCAGGGGGGAATCCCTGTGTTTTATGAGGTACTCTGTATTTTGTGAGATGGTTGATAACACAGAGATCTTCCTGCAGAACCCCCAGGGGGGAATCCCTGTGTTTTATGAGGTACTCTGTATTTTGTGAGATGGTTGATAACACAGAGACCTTCCTTCAGAACCCCCAGGTGGGAATCCCTGTGTTTTGTGAGGCACTGTGTATTTGTGAGGTATTTGATAACAGAGAGACCTTCCTGCAGAACCCAGGTGGGAATCCCTGTGTTTTGTGAGGCACTGTGTATTTGTGAGGTATTTGATAACAGAGCCCTTCCTTCAGAACCCAGGTGGGAAGTTTTGTGAACTTGTTTATTGAAGTGTACCTACTTTAGCTGGGGCTCCTGAAGTATCCACCCTGTTTGGGAGAAGGCAGTGACTACTAGACAAAAATCTCATTGCCCTGGGAGTGTGCTGTGTACTGCATGTTTCATTGATTTTGGTGCAATTTCTCAGAAGGGTTTATTTATTTATTTAGGACTGATCATGCCTGGGGCTGGTGAGTCACACCACAACAGAATTACTGACATCCTGCCTGGACTTCTTTCATTTTCCCAGTCACAGAAAGGCAACAAGTCTGATTTTCTAATGACAGAACTCACTTAACCCCCTTAAACAGCTTGGGGATTTGATGCACTGTATTAAGTTAGTATCCCTTGGCATTAGTGTAAGATTCTGGAAGTACCTCATCTCTTCCCCAAACTCACCCTCTCATCAGCATTACAGAATTTTCCTTGTCTCATCCTACCTGGTCATTTCAAGTGACCAGTTTATCTGTTCATCCATTCCTACTCCCTTTTCCACACTCCTGCCCTTCTCACTCCCAGCACATGCAAATTCAGGCATATAACTTCTGTTACTGTCCATGGGGTCTGGCACTTACTGTGTTAGTCACCACTTAGAAAATGGATCTTTCTGTCCAGATTAATTAAAGGTATTTTTGGATCTGCTTCTCTGCACGTGCAAGGGAGGTTTCTGCCTGCAGCCTCTTTTTTTTTCAGAGCAGGATGCTGGAGCAGTGCAGCCTCAGCTGCTCAGATCAGATCTCAGATCTCCAGCTCACCCTGCAGTTCTTCACTGCTCTGCCTTCTGGCAGTGCTTCATTTGCAGGGGGTGATTTAATTCAGGTATTGCCCTGTAAGATTCTGGATGTGTTCCAAGTGCTTGTCTGTCTCATTTGGAAGTGTTTAGCTGTCACAGAGAACAAAAGGCACACGTTCCAGCTGAGTGCAATGCCTGATGCAGTGGGAGGTCTCTGTATTCCAGTGTCATCTCTGGGCCAGCTGATTAAAATGCTCTTAGCAGCAGTGCTGGAACATATTCATGTTATCTTAGGGCCATTACAGGTCACTGTGGCACATCCCACCATAATCTAGAGGTAATCTCTGTCTGTTCTCCTGGCACTGAGGCCTCCTGTGAGGTTCATCTGTGCAGAGAGGGATTGTGACCCTTCAGTGCCTTTGATAAAGCAATTTCAGCCAAGTATCCGTGTATTCTACAGTCACCTGCTGCCTTCTAGATCATTCCCCATCGACACAGCCACAGTGCCATCAGAAGGTCACAGCTGCAGAGCTGTCATCAGACCAGGAGAACTTTCCTGGTGCCACTTGCCCTCCCCTCCATGGCCTTGGAACACTCTGAGGGAGTGACCCTGTGTATGGTTCAACAGGGACAAGAATTAGAATGTGCCTTGCTGGGTGTTGCTGCATGTTTATATCTCACTTTCTAGGTTCTCTTACAACCCCTGGAACTCTCCCAGGGCCCTGTGCTTTCTCTGCTGCAGTAGGTGATATAAAACACAAATCAGAGCTTGGATGGGGTCTTATTCAGCAGAGCTCCAAGGCAGAGGGATGTGAGTGGTTCTGTGACCAAGGCAAGTTCAATATCTACCTCAGAGCAAAGCTCAATAATTTGCTTTTTAGCAGCAGTCAAAGGAGAAGGGAGGGGGGAATTGAACCAATGATGATATTCCTCTCCATGCTGCCAGGGAATTCCTGCTTAACTCAGAACATGTGGTGCACATGGTACCCAGCTGTGCACTGCTGCAGGTTTATGTTTCTATTTATTTTTCTTCACATTTAAATGTCTTTGAGGATGGGAGAATACAGCATCTGTCCAAAGTTGGGGTAAATAATCCCTCCATTGGTCCTGACAACTCAAGTTTGCCCTCTGCATGCACAAAGCAAAATTTAAAGCAGTCTCTAATAATGAACAAATTAATTAAATTCCTTGACATATAAAGAAACACCTGTCTGACCTTCTTTTGTTCATACTTACTTATGAAATGGCCTGGTAGTGATTTTTAGTAATGTAACTGTTCAAGTTGGATTTAGCAAAATGGGAACTGCTACTTAAACTTGAAATAAATTCCTTTGATTTGTCTTAAACCCGAGTTGACTCAAGTTTACTGTAAACAGTTTGGATAAAATATTTGCATGTTGAAGGTGCAGGAGTCTTTCTTAGTTGTTTTTCACTGGGTATTCAGGAAAACCAAGAAGTCCAAAATTAACATTCCTCTCATTCTCTCATTAATTAAGAACTGTAGATACAGAACAAAGTGCCTTTTAAATAAGATTTGAAGGATTCCTTCATTTGCAGGCCCTATACAAAGATGTTTGAAATTTGAAAGCACTGTTTAGTTAAAAGGAGAATCGAAAATTATCTAAGACCCCATGTGGAGTCTGTTGGTTTATTTTTTTAATCTCACTCCTGATTTATAGCTAAATAAAACTTAATCTTTTGTCTTTTGCTTTCAAATGAGGTGTCCTCCTGCTGACTCCAGTCATTTTGTAGCTTTGTCCCAGGCTGTCCTTTATGTGAGTTTGTAGAATCAGAGAATCATGGAATGGTTTGGGTTGGAAGGGACCTTAAAGCTCATCTCAGTCCATCCCCTGCCATGGCAGGGACACCTCCCACTGTCCCAAGGTGCTCCAAGCCCCATCCAGCCTGGCCTTGGACACTTCCAGGGATCCAGGGACAGCCCCAGCTTCTCTGGGCACCCTGTGCCTCACAGGAGAGGATTTTTTCCTAACATCCAGTCTAAACCTACTTTGCTTCACCTTAAGGACATTCCCCCACGTCCTTTCACTAAGATTACCATTTTCATCAACTCCTTTTATTTACCTGATACTTTTGATTTTAAGGTCCTTATTATTAGCATTAATTTTCCAGCTGTGACTTGCTGGGACCATCTGTTACATGGAGGACTCTCCTTCCTCCCCCAGATGTATTTCCATTGCCTCCTTTGTATGCACATATTTCCTTGCTGCTGGCTTTACCCTCAGCCTCTGAGGCAATTCCAACATCCCTTCTCTCTCTCTTTTCTCTCCCCCAGTACCTCTTTGATGTTAAGAAGGCCGAGGACAAAGTGTTGGTGTCATTACAGCAGGAGGATCGGCGCAAGTACAAGAAAGAAGGGAAAGGAGACAACATCACAATTGGCTTTGAAATCCTCAAGGTAGGAGGTGGTGCAGAGTTTGTTCAGTTTGCTCAGTGCTGCTTCACCCTGACAGTGAGATCTTTGGCACATAGAGCCAGGATTATCCTGGGGTCTGGCTCTGTGCTCAGACTTTGTGTGGGCACTGCACTCAGGCCATGGGAACACAACTGAATTTAGTTCAGCTCAAACTCTGTTTGAATAAATTCCATTTATTTGAAATAAATAATTTTTGCCCCTTGCAAAAGAATTTTAAGTGTTTTTCCTACCCCTCCAACTTTCTAGAGAAAGGCAAAATGATATTAAATTCTTAAAACATGGAGGGTTTTTTTCTCCTTCTTCTGCCTGCAAATACAGCCAGGTGAATGAGGTTGAAAAGTCTGCAGTTTTTCTGTTGCTACTTAGAAAAATGTGTTTTCAAAAGCTTGGCTAGTGAGCAGGAAATGAATATATGGGAAAAGGAACCACAGGGATCCCAAAAGGTAATTTAATTGCACTCTCAAGGCAAATTGAGTAAAATGAAAACACTCAAACTCAGAGAAGGAGGGAAGGAAAGAAACAGCACTTTTTCTGCTCTTTCACTGAGGATTGGGGTAATCCTGTCATCTGTTGCTACAGCTCCTGGGACTACATTAAATCTATGGCCCTACCCTAAAAATAGGTCAATTTTCAACAGTTGATTAGATCTGCTGACATCTGCATCACACCTACTTGTTTGCCAATCACCTGTTAACCACATATATTGAAAAGTGTCCTTGCAGAAAGCAGAATAATTTCCCTTGTTCATGCCTGTAATTTGGAAAGGCTTGAAAAAGAAAACCACACCTTCCTAAAAGTTTCAGAGCTCTATTTTTATTTCTGATCAACAATTTTTCTATTTTTAGGTATATTCTAACACACCAGGCTCATTAGCATGACTAAAGGCCTTGGGAAGAGAGCTGCCAGAAAAGAATTAAGGGCTGCCTTTGCCCCAAGAGCTACTTGAGAGGGAGGTTTAGATTTAAACTGTGCTCTGGCAAATACCAATCCCCTGGAGAGGATGTTAAGAGTTAAACACAACTTCAAGGCTTAGAACAAAACATGAATGGTTATTCTGTGGCTTTTGTATTCAGGAGAGGGCAAGGAAAATCCAGCTGTGTGCATCTGGATTGGGAGCCTGCTGAGAAAGGCTAGAGAAAGGAGGCAGAGGGATGCAGGTGCAGTCCTTGGGGTGTGTGTCCACCTCTGGAAGTGTTCCCAGCTCTGCAGTAGCATCACATCATCTCTTCCAGTGGGTTCCTGTCTTTGCCAGCCCCAAACTTTCACCTGCCACAGCTTAACTGGATGAGAAAACACTTGCCAAATGATTTGCCTTCATTGCACGTTGTGTTTTTTGGCTGTGAAAAGCCGTGTGATGCTCAGGGAGAACCCTGCCCATTATCCCTGCTGGCATTAACCCCTCTCTGCTGCAGGTGGAGGACAACAGGAGGTACAGGCTGCACAAGCTGACGGTGCAGGAGAGGGTGGCCACGTCTCCCTACTCCAACACACGCAGCGTGTTCCTGAGGAGCACCCTCCAGCAAGGCCGCTACGTCCTCATCCCAACCACCTACATCCCAGGGGTGCCCACCAAATTCATCCTCAGGCTCTACACAGATGTGCCCTCAAAACTCAGGTGGGTGGCACCCACAGCTGCAGGAGATCCTCCTCAGCTCACAGGCTGCAGAGGGGTTGCCAGGTTGTCCTGACTCACTGGCTCGTGTGGCTCCAGAACTGGGCCCTGGAGACATCAGGGACACCTCTGAGAATCTCCAGGTTTGTGCATGGTCAGGAAATGTTTACTTAGAGACCTCTTGGATGATTCATTTTGAGTCTTTTGGCTGTTTTTGTTCAGTTCTTGTAGTGGCCTCCAGTTGTAGGTCAGGACACTGAGCACTGGTGCTTGTGGTTACAGCTGATACTTGTTGTTTCTGTGACCATCTCCTCTGAAAGCAGTGGCTGCTGCACCAGTAGAACCAGTGCTTCATGTATCAGGCCCACTGCCTTTATTTCTTGATTTGATAGTATTTTCCACTTTTTAAAATTGGGGGATTTTTTCACCACTTTTGCTTCCACACAAAAGATATCACAAATTTGTTTTACTTTGCTTTGCTCTATTTTTTTATCTTACATCTGTCATTTATGCACCATAGAACTCAAAAACGGCAGATGAGGAAAAACTACAAATCTCATGTTCTAAAAATGCCAGATTTCTGCAACCATTGATTGTTTGCTTGACATTCTTTGCTTAGGTTGCTTTTTCCATGATTTTTCAGGGAGCTGAAGGCAGATAGGCCTGAAATGACGTGTTGGAGTCTTCTTTGTGGCTACCCACGCAGAGTCACCCAAATCAAAGTCCACTCTGCAGAGGGTTTGCAGAAACAAGACAGATCAGGAGGTGAGTGGAAGGAGAGTCTGGAAGAGTGGAATTGGCTTTTCCGTCCTCTAAAGGTGATTTGGGTTGATATTTAAGCAATCAGAAATTATCCAATCCGAGGATTTATGGGATTGGTTTTTCCATCATGTTGTAAAACCTGCTCCAGTGGAGAGATCAGGTGAATATGGGGATGCACAACAGCAAGTTATGGGCAGGTCCATAACTGGGCAGGATGGGCAGGAGTAGCCAGACCCTCCTGAGGAGCTAATTGTGGGAATTAGTAAGGTTCTTGTGACAGGGTTGTGTATTTTCTAAATGGAAAATATCCAGGAGGCAGCTGAATGGCACAGACTCATGTAGTGTGTTAAATTTACCTCATTAGAGCACTGCAGGGAAGACTTTATGGTTTTCAAGCAACCATTTTCAGGTGGGTAAGGTAGAACAGTTAAATGCTTTGTACATGACTGTGTATCTGTCAGAGGAAGTGTCCAGAAGGACACCAAAATGGCTTTATAGCACCTGATGTTGACTTAATTAGGAAACTTGCCCAGTTGTCATTTGCTTTTTCATTTTCTACTCCTGCTCTGTATCTGATAGTCTTCATTTTTCACAGCTCAGTGCTGGTTGCTACCAGAGCCCTGTTCCTGGCCAGAGGAAATTTATTTAATCTTTATTTTAAATATTTATTGGAAAGCTCCTCCTTGGTGCTGTCTTTGATCCATTGCCATGTCTGGACAAAATAATGGATGGTTTGCTGTTGTCAGGAATAGTGGATGGATCAAACAGCCCAGACTCAGGCCTGGATGCTCCCTGTGGAAGTACCTCTCTCCAAGTCAGTGTGCTCTGAAGTGGATCCAGCTGTGTGTGAGCCAAGCACAGTGGCAGGTCTGCAGGATGATGAGGAAACTCTTTGTGCTAGAGGATTTTCTGTCACTCATTCTCAGGCCTGTTTTAAAAATTGCTCTCACTACTCTCTGTCAGGCCTTTTTCCCGAGTTTCTCTTTTAGAACAAATCACCTTTGGCACCTTTATCTCTTCCTGCTGACATTCCATGTTGGATTTGCATATTGAATTGTTTTTCACCACCACTTTCTAAGCTGAGTGTTGAGATCCATGGTGTGTGGCAGCCCTGGAAGCAGATAATCTTTGGTGGGAGCTGCCTTGGGAGCAGCCTGAGAAGCAGAAGGAAGGAGAAGCAGAAGGAAGGAGAAGCAGAGATTCACCTGCAAGAGGCAAAACAACCTGCTGTGGTTGCCAGGGCAGTGCTTGTGTCCCAGCATTGTACCTGCTGTTTGTCCCATGCCCTTTTCCAGTGGCTGAGGGTGTCAGAGCTCTCCAGGTTCTTGTCAGAACAGCAGAGAGGAATGGGAATGCAGGTGGGAACATTCCCTCAGGAATGGTTTCCAGAAAACCTTTTGCTTTGGTACAGTGCTGCAGGATGTGGGTGTTAGATCCTCATGGCAGTTCTCAAAAACCCAAAAATTAAGCCTTAGACTACTGAGCACAGATTTCTTTAAGCCTTAGAAATGCCATTACTGTTCAGGTGTTTCTGGCTTTTACAGATTCCAACTCTTTTTTTCCTCTGCACTGTTCTTTTGGAAGGAAGGAGAAGGCAGCAGCTTGGCCAGGACTGAGGTAAGAGAGCTGCTATGGGGGTCAGGGCAGAGCTGGAGCCATTGTGTGCCCCAGAGCTGAACCCAGCCCTCCTTCCCCTGCCAGAGCCGTTTCCTGAGCAGCAGCTCCAGTTTCATTCCCAGCTCATGGCCAATACCAGGATATTGCTTTTCCACTCTAGCAGACCTTGGTGTTTTTTCTTTGTCCTGTAAATAAACCAGGCACAGAACTGGGCCATCCATAGCTGAGAACATCTGATCCCCCATGTGCTCTCCCACTGCTTCCTTTTGTTGTGGAATTGGAGGCAGTTTTCCTAAAACAACTGACCCATCCAGCACTGCCATCATGGGGTCAAGAACATTTTGGAACATTATGGGTGCAGAAACATTTTGTGTCCCCCTTCTACCTCCCTCTGTTTCTCAAGGTCTTGCTGAGAATTTGAATATTTCCTTCAAATATTCTCTTTCCTTTTCCTTTCACTTAGCAAGTCCCCTCACTAACTGCTCCCTCATCCATCCAGCAGATGTGCCTGTCACCTCTTTAGCTCTGTGTCCTTTCCCCACCCCTCCGTATGCTCTTTATCTCATAATTACTGTTAATGCTCAAGTGTTGCTCTGCTCTTTGCCCTCCACACGTTGTTAACACCATTGGGGTGACAGGCAAGACCCAGTTTTATCCAGATCCATTTTCCAAATTGCTTTGCAAAGGGGGCAGCTTCTCCACCCCTGGTGACACTGTGTGATGCCACCCCATGCCCCAGAGCTGAATTCACAGTTCAGTGACATGGAAGGCGATTGCCCATCAGAAAAGCCAATATCCTGCTGCCTGCCATGGAACTGTGAGGGTTGTCAGGGAAACAGGCCCGTGGCAGCTCTGGCCAGGTGTAACCACAGAGCAACATATGGAAAAATCTGTGTCAGCCTTGTACATGGAGGTGGCTGCATCTGGTTTGGATGCAGCTGTTATGTGGTTTGTTGCTGTGAGATGTTGGTACCTGGTTTTGTAAATGAGTGATGTCTTTGAGGGAAATCATCTGGGTATGGCTTGCTAAAAAGCTGAAGTTGCCTAAAATTGTGCTGCCCTCTGGCTGTGGTGGTGTTTTCAAGTAGATGGTGAAAAAATGTGTGCTAGAAGCTCTCACGAGCCTGACTTACAGATACCCAGGGTTTATTTAAAATCTGTATCTAAGAAGTTGCAAGGTGTGGAAAAAAACAGATATTCTGTCATTAACAACAAGAAATGGACAGAGTTGTGTTGAAATACAAAACATGGTATTGCCTTTGTTTAATTAAAAGTTAATTAGAAAGTGGAATGGCCCAATCTATTTGAATACATTTGGTGTTTCCAAAATGGTTCTTGCTCCTTATTGTAAAGGAAGGAGAATATCAACTTTAGTAAGAAATTAAAATGCTCACTGTAAAAACAAAGCATTTCTAGAATGTTGAACAATTGCAGGGGGTCACGTATGAGGGTTAGATTGGATATTAGGG
>VZTT01013777.1:5814-16660 GCA_013400855.1 Buphagus erythrorhynchus | reverse complement strand
TTAAGGCACAATTTCCAAGTTCTATTGCATATTTTACATTTTTAGTGTGTTTCATGCCTAAAGAATTTAAACACTGATGAAATATGTTGCCTATACCATATTTCATTATCAGCTTTTTTATCCTCCCAGTCTTTCCATGTAAAAGGGAGACAATACATGATCTTAAAAGAAAAAGATATTTTTAATGACAATGAAGTGCAAAAAAATGAAAAAGATTTACCCTTTCCATATTCAAAAATGTATTTTTTTCTTAGACGTGTTTTATACATGGAGAAAGGAGGAGTGAAGGCAATGTCTTCACCAACTTTTACTAGATCATAAAAGAGCCTGGAATAATGGCAAAATAAATTGCTTTGGTGTGTGTATTAAAAAGCTAGTCCTATGATTGTGAATATGGTCGCTTATAGAGAATAATTTTCTGTTTTGTCATAAAAAGTATGATAGTTCATTAATATCCATTCACATCTTTCTGATGCAGTTAGCATAATGTGTTTGCAGAATTTTCGGATAAGCAGGTTAAAGAGGATAGATATGCTAAATAAGCACTTCCTGAAGGGAACTTTATCCCATATTTGCTCTAAGTGTTCCAGGTATCTTTTTTCTGAAAATTATTGACTATTGTTGGCAACAAGGTTTCACAGGATATGTGCCAGCTCACTGATTAGTGGCACTGATCTCTAATCTTAAATTCTTATGAATGTCATGCAATGCTGAAAGATGTGATGTACTAGGCTTTTTTTAATTTCTATGAAATACAAGCTCTCTCTGTGTACATTGTCTCTCTTCACGTATTAGAATCCCAGTTTTTACATGTTTTTAGTCTCTCACGACCCAATTTGATGATAATTCTATTTAAAGCATGGAATTTTAAGCATCTTTCATAGATCTTGTTGAAACATTAAAAACAAAAAAAACAAACAAACAAAAAAAACCAACCAACCAAAAAAAACCAACAACAACAACAACAAAAAAAAAACCAAACAAAATAAAACAACAANTTGTGCATCAAGACAAAGACAGGAAAATTCCCTACCGCTTACTGTCATGGGCAAAAGAGGCTCAGTTTAAAGAAAAATTATTTAATTTATCATCAAAGTGCATTTGGACAGTAAAAAAAAAAAAACCCAAACAACTAAATAAAAGAAAACAAAGAAAAAAAAAAAATAAAACATCTTCCACTCCTTTTCTAGGTTTGGTTTCACAGTGGCAACACTTATTTAAGAGATCACTCCAGGCAGCATAAGAATTACTTTAGAAATAAAGCATTGTGTCTTCTGTTTTGGTTATGTATAGTTATATATTTGCTTTTCTAAGTTATAGCTTTATTCAGTTATATATTTTCTTTTCTAAAACATTGTTTCTTTATGTTATAGATCATAAATATTATCATTGCAAGACATCTATTTTAAACTGATATTTCACAGCCAGTGTTTTCAGAAGAGTATAGGAAGGCTACCCAGTTGTGTAGGGATGGGGTGAGGAAGAGCAAGGTGCAGCTGGAGCTGAACTTGGCAAGAGACACAAAGAATAACGAGAAGGGCTTCTATAGTATTTCATCCAGAAAAGACAAGTCTAAGAAAGTGTGCCCCCACCGATGAGCAAGTCTGACAAACTGATAAGAACAGACAAGGAAAAAAGCTGAGGTACTCAACAATGTTTTTGTTCTGTCTTCTCTGGCAGCCTCTCTTCCCACATCTCTTGATGGGCTTGGATGGGGTACAGGGATTAGAGGAGCAAAGTCCCTAACAATGTAAGTGAAAATCAGATTTGTGACCACCTGAGGAGCCTGAACATATGTAAGTATATGTAACCAGACAAGACACATTCCACAGTCCTGGGTGACTGGACTTATGTAGTTGCCAAGCCACTGTCCATCATATTTGAGAAGTCATGGAAGCCAGATGAAGTCCCTCGTGACTGGAGAAAGGGAAATATTGCATACATTTTGAGAAATGTGTAGAAAATTCAAGGACTTGACACTTGGCCTCATACTAAACTATAATATACTATTACTATGCTATGCTATGCTATACTACTCTATTGGCCTCAGCCCACCAATCCTGCCTGTCCAGATCACTCTGAAGAGCCTTTTTGCCCTTCAGCAGATCAACACTCTTGCTCTACTTGGTTTAATCTGCAAACTGTCTGAAGCTGCACTTGATGTCCTTGCCCAGGTCACTGATAAAGATATTAAATAGGACCAGTCTCAGTATTGAGCCCTGAAGAACTCCCCTTGTACCTGGTCAGCAGCTGCATTTAATTCCATTCACCATCACTCTCTGGGCCTGGCCATACAGCCTTTTTTTTCACCCAGATAGGAATATTTCCATCCAATCCTTGAGCAGTCAGTATCCCCAGAGGAATGCTGTGGGAAATGGTGTCAAAAGCTTTACTAAAGACTAGGTAAACAACATCCACAGCCTTTCCCATATCACCTATGTGTGTGGTCTTTTCATAGAAGGAGATCAGGTCAGTCAAACAAGACATGCCTTTCTCAAACCCACATTTTCTGGGCCTGTGTTATGATCCTACTAGGGAGAAATGTCTCTGCTGGAATTAAGGTGTAAATGAGACCATACACCAAAGTGAATAATACGGATTTTATTTAAAGGTATAAGTGAGGCAGAGATATTATGAAATAGAAAAGCAGAGCAGTGAGAGAGACACCAAGCAGAAAATAGTCAGCACTTGTTAATCCAGCAGTGTCCAGCTGGTCCTTTTTTACCCTGGGCTTTTCGGTGGTGGGGCTCCCCAGATCCTCCTTGCAGCCCTTCTCATAAAATCAGCCTTGCAGACAATGACAAAGGGCTGGCAAATACAAATGTCAGTGGTAAGAGTAATTTCCTGCTGGAGTAGTGACAAGTAGTACTCCCTTTTTTGTAGTAGAGGATGACTCATTCCTCACCTCATCTACTTCCTAAGTACCTACACCGAAGTAGGAACTATTAGGGACAAACTCTCTATCCTTGTTAACAATCTGGACTTGCAATACACATCGAGATGGGGTGGAAAAGAACATGTAGAGTCTTTATTTGTCTACTTGGGGTCTGTGAAGAACAAGTTCCCCACATTACATATTTTGAGAAAGAAATGAGTCTATTCCTGGTGTCATAAACTCTCAAAATCTTTTAACCTGGCTGCATCCTTAGCTTTAATCTTCATGAAGTAATGCTTTTAAATTTAATTTTCTATCTTCATTTAAATATTCTTGTAGTGTATAGATCATTTTAGCTTCTTAAAAGTTCATTTGTGTTTTAATAATCCATATTAGTTCTTGGCATCTCTGTAGCAAGATCATGCTGTGAAATCTTAATTCATATGCTATTATGAAAAACTTGTTTTGTTCACTTAAAAAAAATCTCATTTAGTTTCTTTATGCTTTTTGCTTTAATCATGGAAAGATCTCCAGGCAGATTATATCAAATTGCCTTACTGTTCTCACTAACAAAGGCAAAGAACGACTAAAATGGCACACTATTTATTTATATTATTTCTTATGGAAAAACATTTAACACCTTCAAAACAGAATTAAGGGAAAAAGCAATGGAGCGAATGATGTCAAAAATATGCACACTAAATCTACATTACACAAAGTTGAATAATATAAGCTTGTTATTTGATGCATTTTAAAGTGTTCTGCCAAGCTTTCAGCTGAAGGAACTGTACTGAATCTGTGTACTGTTCAAGGCATCAGATATTAAGAACAGCTTGCAGCACACAAAGAAATTGAAAAAAATATAGTGTTCTGCACTCAAGAAAACATTCTATCAATCAGATTTGTAGATTGACTTCTTATCAGAAACATACACATCATTCTACATGATCTTATATTGTGCAAAATACTATCTTGCAATAAAATATGCAATAAAAATAAAACTTATTAAAAGATCAATCAGCAAATATTTTGATTGATAGAGAAGTTAGGAAAGGAAATGATGTATGAATCTCTTCCAGTTACAACTGATCTCCCCAGAAAAATTCTTCTAAGCAGTTGCATTACTATAAGAAGCGATCTAAATTCACAGGGTCTAAAATCCCAATCTAAAGTTGAAAAGAAGTCAGATATGCTAACCTTGGGTTCTTCACTAAATAAACATTTTAAAGCTCATGAAAGGCTGAAATTTTACATCCTGAGTCATGCCTTAGGATGCAAGAAGCAATTTTTCATTAGTTGTATTTTATTGTACCTGCAGTGTAATGTTTTTGTCATAATAGTGAGAGATAAATAAAAGATAAAGTTGCAATATTAGCATTCAGTTAAAAAAAATAATAAAAGGCAGTATCTGAAAAATCTGTTTTCTTACTGATTAAAAATTGAAGGAATATATGCCATTTTTATTAGTCAGACTCTATGTATGGAGGTTCAATTTAATTTATTATATGTATCTTGAGGAGACCACAAAAGTTTGATCAGGGACTAACATGTCCTTGCCATAAGGATAGCATAATTAATCATAAGGAAGATAGTACTTATCAAAAATATTACAGTTGGATAAAATTAATAAAACAACTGAAAATAAGCAAGGAAAAAAAAAAAAAGAAAAAAAAAGAGCAAGATGAACAGCATATCTTGCCCTGGTAAGAGTCATGAAGTATATTAGAACATGAATACTCAGTTTCACTGATATTGAAACTGGAAATTTGAATTGGGATTAAACTCAATTGGTAGCACCACTAGAAGAGATATTGAAGCTAGTTAGGGATCTAAAAAAACAGCAAGCCTCTGCTAATCAAGGTCTTACTCATAATCAACAGAACAAGAGGGGTCATCAGCTTTGAGGGCTGAGTCATGCCATCTCTGAATTTCTTCTTCCTGCCTTTTTTTTCCTCATAAACCACATAAAGAATCAGTGTGATTAGTTTTCTTTTTAAGGTTTTAACTTTTAAAGGGCTATTGATAAAGGCAATGAATCTTATCCTTTCCATTTGTTGATTAATTATTTTCTAACTGGCTAATTTACTGGTGTTCTCACTGCATTAGATCTATTTTAACAGAATTTCAAAACCATAGAAGAAATCGATCTCTAGAGGTCAATAGGATGCAGTTTGTAATCCAAATTTTGTCCTGTTTTGTCATCATAGTACCAATATCCTATTTTATTTGTTTCTTATTTTCTCTTGTATTTTTAGATTTTAATAATGGTGGAGAGGTTCACTTTAACTGTTGTTTGTATTGAGTGCAGGTGTCCAGGTGTTTGTAGTAGGGGGCTGCAGAGGTGGCCTCTGTGAGAGATGGCTGGAGCTGTCCCATGGTGGACACACCAGTTCCAGGCAGCTCCAGCAAACCCACTGCAGGGTACAGCTGAGCCCCACAGCCCCAAGCCAAGGTGGTGGCACCTCAGGATAAACACATTTGAGAAAGGGGAAAACACTGTAAGGCAGTGAGGGATGGGGCGAAACGTGAGAAAAAGCACTGTGGACAACAAGGTCAAAAAAGAAGGAGGAGAAAGTGCTCCAAACACTGGAGTAGATATTCCTCTGCATCCTCTGGAGGGGACCAAAGTAGAGCAGTTATTCCCCTGGAGACCATGCTGGAGCAGTTGGACATTTTCTGAAGGACTGCTGCCTGTGGGCAGGACCCATACTGGAGCAAGCAGAACATATGAGGAGGAAGGAGCAGCAGACTGCTGCTGACCCCAATCTTCATTCCCCCATCCTGCCAGCTCTGTCCACAGGGAAGGAGGTGGAGGAGCTGGGAAAGAAATGGTGAAGCTAGACATGGAAAAGTGGTCAGGGAAAGGTGTTGTTTTACTTTTGTCTTTGTTTCTCATGGTCTCACAGTTTTAATTGGCAATAAATTTTCACCAAGGCAGGTTTGTGCATCCATGTGATGATGCTCCCATGTGGAAGGCAATGTTCCTCTGTTTAAGGAAACCTAAGAGTTTTTAATCTTTTCCTTCCCTGTTCAGTCAAGGATGTGGAGTGAGAGAACATCTGGGTAGGCATCAGGAATCCAGTCAAGGTTAATCTAACAGAAGAGACCGAAAATAGGGACTACCAAAACATTTATTTGCTTAGTTTACTTCTCTTTCGTGCCTTTTTTTTTTTTCTTTAAGATCTAACCTAAAGAAAGCAAGAAGGACAAGAGCAATTCTTAATCTATTTGAAAAAAAAAAAAAAAAATAGAAAGGAAATTACCTAGAAATGTATATGTAGTGTGAACTTTCAAAGCTTCAGTTAGCGCACTGATTCTAAATTAATTTAGTTGTAACCTTGGACAACTTTTGGTTTTTACAGCAAGTTTTCTCAACGGTTCACTCTTTGAAGCTATATTGTTATTTAAGTATGTTTGCAATGTTCTTAGAAATAAGTAACTTTTATAGACCCTACTAGACAGAATGAAACACAATACTGCATAATGTTACATGAGTATACTTTATTACAACCCACCCCTCAAAGTACAGATTCAGTATTGTATTCACTGAGAAATACTTCAAGGTAATGTAGAGTTCAAACTAGGTTGCAACTCACAGGCTGGCAAGTTCATAAGTTTGCTTGCTGCAAGTGCCATACTGTTCAACCATGATATATTCTTAACATAGCTATTTTCCTCCAAACGTCCAAGGATTTTCTAGATTTGTTTTTCATTTGTTCTGTGCTATTAAGGAGAATTAAGAGAAGAAAAAGCATAAAGAAATTTACCTGTCTACATTCCTAATCTCTGCATTTGCAAAAACAAGTGAATAAGAAAAATTACATATATCATCAGTGCATATAAAAGCTAAATATCACTTGCCTCAGTATTCTTTACAACATTTGGTCTAACTAAATATGATATCAAGGATTCAGTATGTGTGCAATTTACTTTAATAAGGGCCATACTGACTTAGATTCAAACTGTTGTTCTGGGAAATTTCAAAAAATACCTCCTCAGAAACATACGTGACTAACTTCAGCACCATGTAAGCTCCTTATTGGCAGTTACAGTGTACAAATTTGGAAAAAATACATTGTAAGAAGGGAAGTTGTTTTTATTTAGATTCATAAATAGCTCAATTTGATGGATTGATCAAAGTGTTTTAAAATGTAAAATTTCCCTTAGAACTAAGTACAATGCAGAGATAAGAAAAATGTAAATTCAGTAATTTAAAGGTCAAACCCATTATATGGCAACAATCTGAATGTCAAATCTACCTTTTCCTCAAGTTTTTCCTATCTTTTTCCTTCTAATTGTGTTTGTCCAGTCTTTCACTTTGGCCTTTTTGTTTATTGCAATATAACTTCTTCATGGTTTGTTACTTTTCCATCTTCTATCACTTTTTTGCAGTAGTAGAAAGACAATAAGACTTCTCTTTTTCAGTTTATTATTCTTCTCCTCATTTTTCCCTGTTTTTGGCAAGAATGAGATGTACAGTCTAAACAGAATACAGTCAAGTATTCCTTTGCCTTTCCTGGAGTCATCCTAGGTATTTTTCATTTTTAGTCTCTGTTCTCTTTAGTACATATATTAAGTGTAAGATTATGTCCTCATTTGCTCTTTTACTTGTTTCATACTTTTCCTTATTTTTTAGTATACTTTCTCATTGTTTCAGGCTTTTTATTTTCCTTCATTTTTCTTGATAGAGAAAAGAAAAATTCCAAGTCCTGCAGGTGAGACAGACCAACTTGCACTAGTTCAGACTATGCATGGATGGTGTTGCGCTGTGAGCCAGACGAGAGTCAGCAATGCATCCTTTTGGTGCTAATATACAGTGGTATATTTAAAAAAGTATTATATTACAGATCTAGCAAATGTCTGAACATCAGAAAAGGGCTTTTTCACTGTGAGGGTGACTGAAAACAGCTGTTTGTGGGGTTTCCTTCCTTGGAGTTATTGAAAAGCCATCTGAACATGGTCCTGGGCACACACCCAGGAGCCCGGTGGCTTTTTCTTAAATAGGAGGTTAACCAGAAGTCTTTGCAAGCCTCAATAGTTTTGTGTTTCTATGGTCTTAGTCTGAAAACCAGGGCAGTAAGAACTTGATAACTTTTTATGTGTAAAGCAGTGTTAATTGGGAAAAAAAAAAAACACTATTATTTGTAGTTGTTTGTGTTGATAGGAAGATATATTGGACTGGTTGAAGCTGGATGGGTTGGAGATAGATTGTTGGTAAGGCTAGAGACTTGTAGCCAGTTAAAAAAGGTTAGAATGTGAAGGATATTATGATCATCAAGGAACACAAGTGTATTTTAGAAAGATTGCAGTGAACTGTCTAATTGTGATTTTGTACCTGAAACAACCAAGTTTTCACTATCAGTGTGAGATTTACAAATACCTTCTCTCTATTTCTCAGGTCAGCTTTCAGTCAGTTACTCTTCATTCAGGAAACCATTTCCTCCTAGGCCAAGAAAGGGCTGGGTAATGACATATATGTCTTTCTTTCAATCTCACATTTCTTTCTGAATGGAAATAATGAATGCAGTCCAAGTCAACATACACACTGAGTTCAAACTAATGTCTGTAGAGTGTGGATAGTCAAGAGATGAGAAACTGTGGGAAAACAAAGTTCAAAGCAATATCAAAGATTTGGTTGAATTAATGTTTTTATTTGAACTCGACACATTTCTTAAATGAAATTCTATTCATTCTAGCAATCACAATATCAAATATTGCTGAGGGATCCACAGACAAAAAACCTGATGAGTGCCCTCTGTTTATTGGCAGTATGACTCACCTCTCAATATCATTAACCTTTTTTCTCTGAACTCTGATCATGCTGAGTCCTAAGTATTAGCTTCAGTAGTAGAAGTATGTTAACTCATAACTTTGCTTATAATTAAGCAGTTTTTCATTTGTGTTATTTAGCTTTCTCAGGATCTTCAGCAATGGCTGAATTGTGTCATGTTAAAACCATGAAGAGAATGGAGTGAGAGACTTTTAGTGTCTTGGAAAGTGGTGCAACTTCTCTATATGTCTCACCTCACTGAAAATAATATTTATTGAGGGGTTTTTTTTGAAATTGTGGAGTTTTTTATTACGTTCATTTTTTTTAAGAATGATAATTTGTATTTATCACATTGTTACTGCTAATTTAGTATACCTCTAAAACATGATCAGATCTTAATGTTTATTTGAAGTCTTTTTTATCTCTCTACTTGCTTTTGTAAAATGGAGGATGCCAGCTGAATCATAGAGCAAAACAATTACATTTTTACCTTATCAACTCCTTCCTCTTATAAGCTGTCTTCCAGTCCGTGTTCTCAGAAAGGATGAGAAAGATGAATAAAAGAGTTCAGACAAACAGTTAAATCTATCACTGAATAAAAAGTTTTAAAAAAAGTCCTATGTTAAAACCGTCATGTGTTCGAACATGGTGCATAAACATCTCTTTAAACGAGCAATATTTTTGTTTTGCATTTAGTTGTTTTTTTTATTCCAATTTATTCTAATTGGCCAGAGCCACACCATCCTGAAAATTGCCCTTGACTACCATTATTTTCTTGGCAAGACAGGTGTTCTTGTACAGTGTGCAGTAGAGCAAGAGGTGCAATTCCAAGGCGAATTTCAAGTGACTAATTCCATGATATAGAAGGCAAAGGAGGAATTGCATCAAATGAAATGATGACAGAATGAAGTTTTGTTTGCAAGTGAGAGTGAAAATATAATAGAATACAGAGCAGCCAAAGGTACATACTGAATTCACAAAGAAATGTATTACTCTATGAGCAAATTACAGGCATTTGTATTCTCAGCAAGTAATGATGTTAATTGGTATGAATTAACAAGAAATTAAAGTAGGTGCCATGGAAATTATTTTATTTCACATCTCTGTTCCTGTGCTTGTCATGTATTCTGTAGACTGCAAAGATCTCCTTTCATGTAGCCGTTCAGACAGCACAAAAGGTTCAGAGTCCTGCTTGGCAAATGATTGTCAAATATTTGTCAAAAATCTACTGATGTGTGTGTTCTGGAATTAGGCAACACACCTAGAGTCTTAACCCTCGATGACATTCTGCATTTTATCAAGCTAGTCTATTTTTAATAAAGATTTTAAATTGAATTTTTTTTTTAACATTTTCTCTTTAATGTTTCTTGAACTCCTTAATGACACAGTTCCTCATCCTTTTCTATCAGTATATCACACAGCCCTTCTGTTCATTCATAGCTGCTCATTGCCAGTTGCGAACTGTCCCTTGGTTTTTCACTCCATTCTTCTAGAGAAAAACCCAAACAAAACCTTTGTGTCACATGGTAAACTAGGGATAGCATGAAAGGGAGGTAAGATACATTTCAAAAGGTCATGAAAAGATATACAAGAAGCATGTATGAAACCATACATTCAGAAGCACAATGTTCTGATGCAATCATGCTCTCATGGTCTCATGCTCTTTAGGCATTTAAAACAGACTAAAACAGCTCTAAGATATTATATCAAAAAGGGATAGTACTTCTAATACTCTTTTAATAGAGGAAAATAAGAGTTTGAAAGTAAAATAAAAAGGCACAAGGTCACCTGTAGAAATTTTACTTCCTCATATGTCATCTTGCAGCCTAGTTTTTTGGGACAAGTTCTGCAAGCCATATTGACAAAAATCTGTTTCTGAATATCCTGGCCAGGAGCTGTTGTCATAAGCATTTCCAAATTACTGTATCTACAAAGCACTGAATTAATTGGGCATAATATATTTTTGGCATGTGACTTCATAAAATGTAGCACAATGTCATGAAACCTACCAGCCTGAACTTCACTGTTTGCAGAGGTGACAGTCTCATGGGAATATTTTCAGCTCTGAATGCATGCAATTTGCCTTGAAAGTAAACTGCTGACTCTTACTAATGCAACTTTTTCTCTATTCCTTCTTTTTCAGTAGCCAAGCCTGATAAGCTGGAATGTTTATTTATCTTTTTTCTTCTTCTTCTTCTTTT